>VWZY01004669.1:122655-197434 GCA_013399075.1 Chloroceryle aenea
GGGCTCTGAGCACCCTGCTCTAGTGGGAGGTGTCCCTGCCATTGGCAGGGGGGTTGGAACTGGGTGATCTTTAGGGTCCCTTCCAACCCTGACAATTCTGATTCTATACTCAGATTCTGTGTCAACAAGTCTCTCTGAAAGTTACCTTCTTACTTCTGAATACATTAGAGCAGTAACACTGAACCATTTAAACTGTATTACTTGTCTACGTGTAATACCACATGCCTTGCTTAATGAAACCAGACAAGTCAGATTAATTTCATAATTCCCCAGTTAAAGCAGAATCTAGCATTTGAGATTGTGACAGTGAAATATTTTCTTTTTCAAAGTACTTCTACAGCAGAAATGGCTACTAAAGATGATGAAGCACCAAAAGTAATGGATGTGGAATCTGTCTGTGAAATCAGTAAGATAAATATCAGTCTGGAATGATACAGATCTAGTTTAACCCACAACCAGCTGAGGCCACTATGTTATATTAATTCAGAAGGGATTTTCCAGATATATTTTTCTGGGATATTTTCAGAGCTTTCAGGCATTAGATCATTATTAATAAAATAATTAAACACAGAATATTTGTAGATTTGTAGATTCTTGGAGCAGAAAGATACAGCTATTCACCTTATATTCTCAGTTTGCAAGGAAAAGTATGAAAGAGCCAGATGTTATTAAGGAGCTGAACAAATGCAACTGCATCAGAGCAGAGAAGACAAGTTACTGACAAGTTAAGTCAGCCACATCAGAGAAAGATGAAAATCAACAAGACAGAGACTTGGGGGCAAAGAACCTCTGTCCCCCTTAAAACCCTTACCTTAATATACCTACAAAAATCTTATTAGTTCTGTTCCCTTCTACCTTCTCTCTACTGATCAATCTGCAAGGACATCTGGTACACTGACTGGCCTTTGAGCAAACAAATTAAAATGAAAAGTCAAACAAAGGAATGATGAATCATAAATTCAAGAGAAAAGGGTCTCTCCATTCTGAAACACATCCATTTTCATTTTTCAAGTGCTGAAGATTAATACTGAGCAGACATTCTTTGTTTCTTCTATAGACGTACTGCATAAGCTATTTCAGTGATTTTGGCTACAAAAGTGAGTAATGCTTATTGTCTGTGGTACTGCACATAAATTTATCATTTTTTCTTCACAGAAAGAGAAAGGCAAAAATACTCACTACCAGAATGAATACTGTCTCTTGAAAGACAAAACTAACCAAGAAAAATTCATACTCACAGCCTTTGAACTTTTCCAGGATAAAGCACCAAGTGTTTTTTCTAAATTGTTCAGAGAAATAGCTATGAAGCACCAAGCAATTACTATTCTTGAAACAGATAATTTTATACAACTAGCAGAACAAACTTTTTACCGTAGCTTCTTTTAATTTGAGACATGTATTTTAACATTCCTATAAAATAATTTTCTAACAGATTATGAAATGGCAGAAAAAGGTTACATAGATGAATACTAATCTTTCACCTCATAAAATTACAATTGTTATCTACAATAAGCAGATAAGAGAGAAGGATGTCCTTACTACTAACCTTCTGAAGATAAACTTCAATCCCCAAACAAACACATTCTGTAATCTCTGCTCTCGAGGTTCATTGTTCATTATTCTAAGGTAGTGTATGTTATTAAAGAATATGCCACTGGCAATTACAGGGAAGTCAAAACCTGTATTTAAGTTGCCCTTCTTTCCAACAGCGGGGGTGGGAGCATTCTGGATACAGTTTTATCTGTATCCCATCGTGCTGTGTTATCTTCAGCGTGGCACTTTTCACTTACATGGTATTTTATAAAAGATGATAAAGGCAATTCTTAAGCAGGAGTGATCCAGGGATTGCATCTGAAACGGTGATTCCCTCTTCACCAGATTCAGGCTTCTGAATCCAAAGACAATTATCATCAAGTACAGTTCACAAAGATTTGCAGAACATGTGTTACCACAAGCCACAAGAAATTCCCAACATTAACAGAGAATTTTAACAACTGCAGACAAATCCCAAGCAAAAACCTCCTCCACCACCATAGATACTGAAGGCAGCTCCAGTGTCTCTGCAGTGAATTCTCTACTCTTTCTTACTGGAAAATCTATGTAAATTTAAACTAGCAAAGATCACCACAGAATAGATATTTACTTTATGGGGACACTTACGTGTATGTGCAAAAATAATTTTCACAATTCTAAAGAGGAATTGTGCTCCTCTAACTAGGAGCTACAAAAATTACCTAAATCCATCTCTGTGTGAAAAAGTAGAGCCCTTCAGCTGTTTACAGAATTTCCAAGTCTCATGGGCTTACATATGACTATGCATAGCTTGAATTTGAACACGGGAGTGATAGACACAGTAGGGCATTGTGACCTAGTACATAGGAACTGTGTTCATCCAAAGGATGCTGATAAACTGTTCGTCTGGGGGATGCCTTTTTAAGGTAGCATCATTTTCAGATACTCCTTTATATATTCAGCAACACAGCATTTGGAGCAAGTAATCTGGATTGCATAAAAGCCTTCTGGTGACAAAATCAGGACCACGCTTATTGCTCAACTGATCCACATGGAATTATGAGATTCCCCTCTCCTCTCCCTCGGTTACAGCAGACTTTTCTACCTAACTCTAGGCTCTCCTCCCCACAGTTCCTGGCAGGCTTGGATTAACGGCTACTGATTACATGTCTAATACTGGCACATGACCTACAGCACTGAGTAAGCTCTTCCACTCTACAAAAGAAACACTCATTTAACTCAAAGGTACATTGCACAATATTCCACCAAAATAAACATGGAGCACCTAAAAGAACTTTCAATGCATGTTTATCAATACATGGAATCACAGAATGGTAGAGATCGGAAAGGAGCTCCAGAGATCATCAAGTCCAACTCCCTGCCAGAGCAGGATCACCCAGGGTAGCCCACAGAGGAACAGATCCAGGCAGGTTTAATCATAGTAATGCCAGGGGGTTGCTCTGCAATTATCATGGAGAAGTTTTTCCTCACGTTGAGGTGGAACTTCCTGTTGTTTCCCCCTTGCTACCATCACCACTTGTCCTCCACAGGGCACCACTGACAAGAGCCTGACCCCTTCTACTTGACCCCCACCCTGCAAATATTTGTAAATATTCATAAGATCCCCTCTCAGTCTGCTCTTCTCCAGGCTAAACAGCCCCAGGGCTCTCAGCCTTTCCTCATAACAGAAATGTTCCAGGCCCTTCATCATCCTCACTTGACTCCCTCAAGTATTTCCCTGTCTCTCTTGAACTGGGGTGACCAGAACAGAACACAATACTCCAGGATGTACTCTCACTAGAGAAGAGTAGAGGGGAGGAAGAACCTCCATTGATCTGCTGGACATTTATTTAGGTGCTCATACTTTAACAGCTCCTCAATATTTTTTTTCCACATTTCCCAACAGCCTTCGTAGGAAGTAACAATAAGATAATATCAGAAAAAAATTTAATATGCAACCTTCTCCTCATTTTTCCATTTCTCATGACAACATTCCCTTCTATCAGACATTGCCTGACACCCTTCTGTTTTCCAGACTCTCTTCTCATCTGCCTTTGCTACCTCACCCATTTTGTCCTCCTTGCTCTTTCTCAAGAGAATAGACTCAGTTTGCCCATTTGAAAGCAAGACTCACCTACAGCTCTAGCTTCCTTAATTCTGCCTCTCTTTTCCATGAAGCTGTCTCCAAATGTATATTTTTACTACTCTATTTCCTTGGTTCATCTTTGCCCAGCAAAACTACCATCATCAAAATCTATTCCCAAACAAAGCTAACATTCATTTCCATCCTCATCTAACTATTTGTCTTACTATCCTCTCTCCAAAAATAATTGAGTGCATTTTGCTTCTGTAGCACTATTTACTTTTAAGTCTTATCTTGGGATGTCACCCGAGGTTTCTCTCGTTCCTGCAGCACCGAGGCTTCCCAGGAGCTTTACTAAGCCTTTGCTGGTCTCATTCTTTCCTTTCTTTTTTTTTATTATTTCACATTCCCTTCCTCCTCTTGACATCAGGTGCCTGTTATTTTGCCTCAATCAAAAGAAGACAGTGGAGACTAAAAGTTCTTTTTCCATTTGGATGTTAACTTACATAACAGCATAAGCTCCTGAACTATTTAAGTGGGAATAAATTTCTTGCCTTTAAGCATAAGCTGTGAGATGGAGTGCAGCACTAGGCAAGGTTTAAGATGGAGCCCCTTCCATGAGACACATACAACCTAGCCAGGTGCAGCATGGCTTGCTTCTTTCAGCATCCCTTCTGTTTCCTACCTCTGATGGCCATACTGACTCAGCCATGAATCCCAGCAATAAGTGCAGAAGGTATTAGCTCCTTGTCAGTACACACCAACTGAAAGGCCAGAAAAAGTGGCAAACTAGTCCAAGTGCAGAGCTCCATCAGAGTTATGTGCTCCATCAGCTGCACCACACTGCTGAGAACAAACCAATGAAAACTAGCCCAGCAACTCTTACATTACTGACATTCTTAGGCACTGAAGTAGTTGTGAACTGAAAGATAATCTTATTACTTTTAAAATAGAAAATTTAAATAGCGGGGAAGCTTCTGGTACAATAACCAAGCTTCTTCCATTGAAGGCAGCTCAGTGAAAGGCCAGTGAATGATAAAATAAATGGGACAATGAGACTGGAAACACAAGCATCAAGGCATCAAAAGGTAACAAAACCTCCAAAGTAAGATGATGGTAGCACTAATCCCAAAGTCCAGCTGATCCCTCTGTCACACCTGGTGTGATGGGCACCACTATCACATCTGCTGACACCCACTGCTCTCATGAAAACAGGCATCACCAAACAGGGAGGGGAAAAAAACACACACAATGCCCCACATCACACTACAGGTAGTCCAAGCTTTTACTTCACTTCCAAAACATCCATTACTATGACAGCCAACACCTAAAGAATTTTGAAAAGAAAACAGCCCCAGATTTCACCACTTATTTGTCTTGTTCATTGTCTTCACATTATCTTCTAATGACCTGTATCTAATCAGTTTGGAAATTGGAGTGCTGTAGTTCCTTTTGCTGCTGCTGCTTTGCTAACACTTTCTCAACTGATGGTACTTTTCCAAGTCATTGTACCCATTTCCATTTCACTCCGATGTAAACTGAACTTCCCTTCCTCCCAAACACAGGTATAAAAGAGCTAGATGTTATTAAGGAGCTGAACAAATACAGATAGATATATATAAGAAGAAATTCTACTTGATATTCACAGACCACCAGAATAAAACTTAACACAGAGGAGTAATCTGAAAGCCAATGTGATAAACAGGATTTTCCCTTTGCTTCAAAGTACTTCAGGCTTGCATTTCAGACCCTCCTTCCTTGCAGTTGCAGAGCAGATATGCCAACCTTGTTACCCAAACCTCAGCCTGAGGTTTTGAGGTTTCCCAGTTACATCTCCCCTTTGGATTCCAAAGCTTCCAAGCAGATCTTATCTCCTGGAGGTGTTTACACAACACCAACAATTATATTCTCTCGGCAGAGCGTGTCAGCAGCGCTCGGGCAGCCACCCTCCTATTGCAAAGCTGGGCTTCAAACGTGCCAATTGCAGAGGGCTGATAAAGTCTCCATTACTGGGAGCCAGATACCAGAACACACATTCACATGCAAAACCTGCTGCCTCCTGCACTGCCCTTTTCCCTCAACTCTCCTCACCTGAAATGCCAACCATTAAATTTCGTATTTCATCAGGCAGGTAAGTTCTGTTTTGGCTATGGATACAAAATAAATAATAGGAAGAGTAATCAAATACTTATAAAATATTGAATAAGAAGCAATTGGGAGATTTGAGAACTGGTGTGATTAGATCTTCTGTCTCATGGTGGTGTAATACTCCAGAGAGGTTCAGTCAGTCATGTGTCAGCTAAAGCAGCAAGACTTTATTACTTCTGAAAAGCAATCTGGAACTGTAAACCTGAACTGAGGATTCAACTCATTGCTCAGCTTTACTTTAGACCTCAACTCTTGACATTTGAGCACAGAAGGTCTACCCAGATTTAATTCCTTTAAAACAAACACCACACAAAACCTATCCTTTTTAATTTCTTTCATAACATTTACTAAAATTACATTTGCACACCTTGCTTAGAGAACCATAAATATGATTTAATAGCTTTTACAGCCAGCTCCTTTACAGACAGTAAAGAAAAAATGTTTCATTAACTAAGATTAACATCCCAAAATACTACAAAATATTCAAAGATCACCTTTACATTATCAGAATTTGTTGATAGCTACAACCCAGTGATATTTTACAGGATAATTCCTATTCTGTAATTTGAATAGGAAATCATCAGTGTACCTTGGCAAAAGTTGACTTCCACTTCGACTCTGGCAGTGATAGGACAGACTGTTCAAAGCATTTCTATTCCCCTCCCCTCCAGTGATTAGTGTTTAATAATGGCAAACACGACATACTGAGCAATAGGCTTTTTGTCCAGCTATCCTCATCTGCAGTTTGTGCACAAAACCAAAGTCAAACATCACGGTCTTGACGCAAGTAAGTGATGAATAAGGACAATACAAACTAAAAGAAGAAAAAAAAATGTATAATCCATCTCTGTGCTGTAAACAGGTCTTTGGATGTGAAAAAAAAATCAAAGTATTTGTAGAACAGTAAATTTGGAGGATGTCAGAATATCTGGAAAGCTCAGGTGCCATTCATCTTGAGCCTGAACAGTATGTAGAACAGTCCTAACAACCATAACTTCTTTTCCTCTTTCCTCTTTATCTTTTACTACCTTACTGTAAGTTGTGGAACACCTCAATTCTTAAATCCATGATTCACTTCAGAGAAAAAGGCTTTCATGGTAAGTGCAGCAATTTATAATGTACGTGTCCAGGTCTTAAAACACACAGAGGGGTGTGCATGTGCCCAAAGATTTTTATGTTTTTCCCTTACCATCTTATTGCCACTATCTTTGGCAACACAAAAGATATCAAGATGCTGTAAGAGACCTTGCAGAAAGATTTACATGCCTGTTTCAAGAACTTCATCTACACCCTATACTAAGGTCTACAAGAGAAAAGAAAGTATACTGTTCTCACCACAATCAACTTTCTGAATATCAGGAAACATTATCAGGTAGTACATAAAATACAAGTACAATTTATTCATAATGGAACATTTAAAAAACATCTCGGGTCAAACCACAAAACACTTTCTATCTTGTATCCAAATACAACTTCTAAGGAGCATCAGAAGGTAGGCAGATAATGCCAAAAAGTCACTAAGCAGTTCCAAGGCTTTAAAGCACACTTGTACAAAATGCAAAACCCAGGGCTTCACCAGCATCTCTCACTTTACCACCAAGAGCTTCACCAGCATCTCTCACTATACCACAAATACCACCCTGACACTGCTATGACTTAAAGAAATACAACAGTAGATAGCTGGATGTATGTTGAAAGTCCACTTTTGATCCTTATGAAAGAAAATAACCACTGGAATTTATCATGTATCAAAACCAGAAAACTGGTGCTGTAGGTTAGTGCTTAATTGTAATGGAAATAAATAAGAAATATAAAACCAGCTGCTTTGTAATTATCAAATATTTTCATTTAAAAGCAGGAAAACCCAAAAATATCATTAAAGGGAATGATTCAAACAGACACAGGGTGCTTATTTCCACTCTGCTTTTCTTCAGCACACCACTGTGCCTCCTCACAACTAAGATACTACAGCATCACATACTTTTACCAACTTACAGAGTTCTAAGTGCAAACCATTACATGAACTGAGGCAAAAAGCAGCTCATTCATTCTGAAGATACTCTTTCAGGTCCTTCCTCCAGTGCACCTTCAAACATATGGTCTTAAACATCCATTCATCAAAAACTGTATATATTTACTATGCTGTCTCAGTTGCTCAGGTTTTATTTAGTTTCAAACCCTTCTTCTACTCAGTGAGCCTAGGAGGAGCTATTGAAGGATACACACACAAAAAAAAACAGGTTTGGGGTTTATATTTTTTTTTAGAGATTGTTTGTGATTGGGGTTTTTTCTTGTGTTTGTTTGTTTGTGGTTTTGTTTGTTTTTCTTTATTTGGTTTTGTTTGTTGTTGTTTTTTATTATTATTTAATTTTATTTCTTTTCCAGCAGAGCTTTTACTGAGAAAGGAACATGAGATGATTGGACAAAAGCTGTCGTTGCAGCAACAGTTCTTAAAATTAATGCACCGTGAGATCAAGCTCACAGCAATTAGCTGAAATTAAGTTTCTTAGTGTACATGTCATGAGGAAAATGAAACTAAAGAAGAAATGGAATCTTGTGCCTTTAGAAATTTTCATGTCGTCTCTAAAAACTAACCACTGAAGAGTGTATTCCAATTCTTATATGTGAGTAAAACTATTTCTCATGTGTCAGGTAAGAGCAGCCAGACAAGCATATGCTATGTTTTATACAACACATAAAAGTTGAGAAAAAGAGCATTTTAATAGCCCTGTTTATAACAAGGGCTACTACTGCAGATCCATACTAATAATTTTACATCTAAACTTTGTGAAAGTAATGACTACAATAATAATGGAAAGATTAACAGTGTTCTTTTAAAATTTAAACAGGATCTAATACACTCAAAAATTAGTATTTCTTACACTGAATTTGCATAGTCCTTAATTTGTGGTCTCTTTTGACTTACCTGCTTTTTTGACCGGTGAAAAAAAGCCAAACAAACAAAAAAACCCCAACCCACCTAGGACATTAATTAATATTTTTAGCAATAAAATGACACCTTAACAGTTCATTATCACTGAGAAGCCAGAAGGTAGTATTGCTTTTCATAAGTTAGTGGCCATACCAGTTGTAGTAAGTCAGATATTCCATAACAAAAGAAAAGCAAGCACTATATCCAAGATGATGTCTGTAAGTTTACTCAGTTCAACTCAAGTCAAAGTATACATAAAGAAAAATGTAGAATCATAAAATCAGTGAGGTTGGAGAATACCTTTAAGATCACTGTGTCCAACCAAGACCAACCATTAACCCAGCACTGTCATTAAACCCTGTCCCTAAGCACCACATCTACACATACCTCTGGGGACGGTGATTCCACCACCCTCCTGGCAGCCTGGTACAATAAAGACCCCAAACCAAACAATTGGCTAGAAAACATGAAAAATGGAAAGCAATCATGCTGATATGAAGCCTTGCAAAAGTAGTGCCCAAGGAAAAAATAAAAATCTTTTAAAGGAATTCACACTTGATGCACCAAATCACTTGTGTTAACAGAAGTATGTAATTATTCTTGAAAATGAAGAGTATTTTTAACATAAAAGAATTCACATGCCTGTATCTCAGAGAGCAATTATTTTCTCTGGTAACATTTACCTGTAAGTGCTATAGTTTTTACAGTGCTATAAATATACATATGCATATTAATGACCACATTATCAGTTAAGTGACTGAAGTCTGTTCAGTTGTTGGTTTTGCTCTTGCATTTCAATCTCACAATCGTATTCTTTAAAATACACTTCCTAATGTGTTTGAGAGTAGCACCTACCCAGAATTACTCCTCCTTACCTAAGAAGGTCCAATATGTATGCTTCAGAATATACTGCAAACAAACAAACTGCTGTTTATTTAACTGGCATCATTTTGTTTGCTTCAGTCTTTACTTAGCAATATCAGGCTGCTTACATTTCTATAATGCTTCTTTTGATTCACTGTCATTTACATTAAATATTTTCCCTTTGTAAATAAGCTGCTTGCTGCTCTAACAACACGCCTGCTATGAGTCAATGAAATAGAAATCTATTTTATACAAATCAAAGAGCCATCACATGGCTATGACTGTGAAGAGCACTGCCTAGCATTTCCATTTTTGGCCCACCCATGAAGATCACTCACAGCTTACACTCTGTGATCTCATATGGTGCTTGATTCAAACTTATTTGTTGTAAACGGCTGCTTTTTAGGAGTCAGTTAGTGCTTTGCATCTCTTTTTCCATTTTTACATTCCATACATAAAGAGGTTTATGTGACTCCATTTTTTTCCTCACACCTACCCATCTATTTTCTAAGCCATCAGTCAAGTGAGGAACTCATTCCTCCTTCCCTGAAAGCTCCAAGTCCCTCCCCTGCAAGTAAGAACAGATGTTTTGTCCAGATGTTGAGAGTTGGGTCTTGGTTTTACAGGACAAGCTGCACTTGTGAAACATGTACCAAGCAATGTACTGCATGGTCAGGATTGTGTGCAAAGTCTAGACTGGGAAATAAAGGAGTTGAATACACTCGTGTTGGCGTGAATGTAACATCTTGAACAGAATCATTCTGATGCCAGGACAGGCTCACGAAAAAATGAATGGGATTTTTCTATATGTCAACATTTCATAAAGAGTTCTTTCATCTCCCCCAAACATACAAGCCCTCTATAAGCATCCCCTTTCCAGTTCACCTAAACTATGGCAGCCAAAATGTTGTGTAGCAAACAGTTGCCCTTGGGTAACTACAGTAGCACTGCATGAGATTCCATAGATGAAAGACAAGGACATTAGAAACAATTATCATTCCACCTACGACCCTGTCCATGGAAGTGCAGAAGAATGACAACATTTCCTTCTAAAAGCTTCCAAATCATAGCTGTTTTTTTAATATCTAAGACCTCACTTAATTAAGAATGTTCTACAAGAACACAGTACCTCAGTATCACCACTTCATATCTCACTGCCTTCTCCCATTAAAAACCAAACCAAACCAAAAACAACAACCCACCCAAACACAAAAACCCTCTGGTAGACAGAAGTGCTGTAGGTAGACCTGTTTCTATAGATTCATAGAATAACTTAACAAGAGGAGGAACTTCTTTATTGTAAGGGTCACAGAGCACTGGAATGGGCTCCCCAGGGAGGTTGTGGAGTCTCCTTCTCTGGAGACTTTCAAAACCTGTCTGGGTGTGTTCCTTTCTGACCTGTGGTAGATTAAATGGTCCTGCTCTGGCAGGAGGGTTGGACTCAAAGATCTCCAAGGTCCCTTCCGACCCCTGACACCCTGTGATACCCCATGAAACTTAAGCTTGGAAGGGACCTCTGGAAGTCATCTACTCCAACTACCTGTTCACAGTGAGCCAACTTTAACATTAAGGCCACAAGTAACCTAAAGATGCAATCAAGTTTTGAGAGATACTCCATCACCATTGCAGGCTATTTGCTCCAGTGCTTACCTACTCATTTCTTCCTACATCCAGTCAGAAACTCATAACTGCTGCTTCTTACCCTTTGACCATGCACCTCTTGGAAGAACACAGCTCCATCTTCTCTAACATCTTTCAGGCAGTAGATCCAAGGTCAACAGTAGGAACTTCAGATACTTATATTTGGCTTGCAGCTTGCTTTTCTGGGTACTTCTGAAAAGTATGTCATGTACCTGTATGCTTATCCACATACACAAATAGTTTGTGGAAAGCCAGTCACAGAAAGAAGAGGAGATGGACAGAATCCACTTCTACTCACAGCAAAAAAAGGAAGCCAGTCATTTGGAGATTTCTGATTTTCAGGAGGAGAGATACCAAGCTCTATTAATTTTTTTTAATAACATGTGCCCTTTTAAGCAGCAGTTCAGTAATTTCCATCTTCTAGCTAATGAGTTGTTTATTTCCTTAGCCAGAAAATGCTGTCAACAACATGACAGCAAGAAAAGTTGATTATAGCTATACATTTTTTTCCTTCTTGTTATGATTCTTTATGGGACACTAAGTGATGGGAGCCTCCGTTTCCTTGCTTGCCCTTTTGGGATTAAAAATGGTTAAAACAGAGGACCAGAAGCTACAGTCCATAAGAATCACAGAATGTTAGGGGTTGGAAGGGACCTCTGAAGATCACTGAGTCCAACCCCCCTGCCAGAGCAGGACAAAACTAGAGCAGATCAAGAAGACGTGGTTTTCAATGTACAAAGGAAGAAATTTGGGGAGAGGGCAACACTTAGTAACATGGACAGCACTGGATATCTGAAGAACCCTTTAGATTAGAACTTATTCTAAAGTAACTGAAAGTTGAATAGGAGAGTAGACAACTTTGCCTTTGCTCAAAACCAGAAATGTACACTAAACTACTCTCATCTGTACCAATTGAATACCTGTGGCATTGGTCTCTCTTGCCTCTCTAAGGCATTATAAATTTATAAAAGATGGTTTATTATTACATGCTTTCCAAAGCAGAAGCTGTGGAATTCCTGCATGTTGACCCAAAATAACATTTTCATTGTCAAAATATGAGTTCCAAAATGAAATAGAATTCTAACAGTGCTCTTTACGCTTTGATTAACATTATATTTATTCATAAACCCAGGAATCAATCAGCTGCTCTTAAAGATATCAAATATAAAACCAGGCAAAAGAGTAACTTGAATGAAATAGTTCTATATTGTGTAATGCCATACAGAAAATATTTCTAAGAGAGTTTATCTAATGTACCATAAACAGTGAAAGAATACGCTTTTTCCCAGTTGTGAAATGCACATTTCATGAAACCACATTTTCACCCTATTTCCTGCTCTTTAAGGATCTTTTCCTATCCTGAAACTTTGGGGAACTGTTTCTCTTTATTAGTTTTATTTATTTATAGACCACAGTTTGTATAATTCTATGGCAGGCTCCATTTCAGGACAGTCAAAAACTGGTGCTATTGGAACTATTCACATAATAGATTCTGCTTCATAGTTTATGTATTTTTCCTCTCTTAGCAATTCCTAATGTTCTATTTTTCTTTATGATGACCTATTTGATCAATGAGATTTCACAGAACTATCTACAGTGACTCCAATAAGTCTTTCCTTCTGGTAACAATTTCTTTACCATCATCCATGATCATCATGGGACACAAATTATTAGTTGGAACTCCCCCTCTAAGTTGTAATTTCTTCTGTAATACTTTTATTATTGAATTTATCTGTCTCTCTCTTGTCCTGGAAGAGACTCTTCCACATCTCTTCACAGACAATTTTATTTTTCAATATCCAAAAGAATTCTGAATGATCTGAAAATGATTACCACTTGTTTAACCATCCATTTTCTAATTCATTTGTGAAGATGCTGAACTGCATGGCTTCCAGAAAAGATCTTTTCGAAACTCCAGTATTAGCTTTTCTCTCACCTTGGCAATCTCCTATTCATATTTTCCTATATTATAGGCCACTGACCTGTAAATTGTCTTTTTGATGTATTTCACAAGCAAACTTAGGTCTTGGCAAAGAAACTTTAGTGAAAACTTTTCACATAAAATCTCAAAAAATATCAGCTGAATCATCCTTGCACATTTCCTTACACAGCTCTTTTCTAGGAACTGAAAGATTTATGAAGAATGACTTATTTCCATTAAATGGATTAAGACTTCAGTCTACCCCTTTTTTGTACATGGCTTAGCTATTTGTATTGGCTTTGGTAAGGATGGAGTTAATTTTCTTCATTGTAGCTGATAAGGTGCTGTATTTTGGACTTGTAACCAAAGCAGCACTGATAACCTAGGGATGTTTTAGCCATCACTGAGCAGCACTTGCACAGCATCAATGCTTTCTCTGGTTCTCACACTGCCTCGCCAGTAGGCTGGAGTGGGGCAACAGGTTTGGAGAGCCCACAGCCAGGACAACTGGCCTGAACTGACCAAAGGAATATCCCATATCACACAACATCACGCTCAGCAATGAAAGCTAGGGGAAAGAATGAAGGGGGAGGAAAAAAATGGCTGCACTGTTTAAATGATGTCCTCTTCCTTGAAACAGTCACCTTCACTCTGGTCTTAAATCACAACAGCTTTTGGGATTAGTGGTGTTGGGATATTCTTGGTCCTCTTACATTTCTTCCTCTTGACTATTCTTACACATGAGGCATGTTCCATGTTACCTGCAATTATTGCAGTCTTTCAGCTGCTCCCTTCAAGGTATTTTTTTCTTTTGACATAGAAACATCTACCTTCTGTGAGACTGCTCTTATGGAATGCAACAGGATCAGTCCAATAGAATAGCTATAGAGATAATCAGAATTTGAATTTTCCTTTGCTAGACAAAGGTTTTTCTTCAGTAGGTTTCCTACCTACCTGAAGGAATAACCACTCATAAAAGTGAAACCTTACTGTTCACATCGCATCTTAATATTTACCCCACCAAACAGTACTACTGGCTTAGTATATGCCATTAACCATCCTGGCCAGGTCAGGAACACTACTAGGATCATCTTCTACTTTTTAGGAGCTTTCTCTGAAAAAAAAATTCACAATTTTCATGTTTTTATGGGACTGGAGTTAATTTTTCAAGAGCCTAATGCTCACCCTGTGAACAATCCCTCCATCCAATAAATACTCCTCCGGTGACTTCTTTGCTTAGAAACAAAAGCAAAAGATTCTTCCAATACCTCCATAAGACAGACAGAATATTACTGGAATATTTCTTAAAGAGTTTACTTTTTTCCCCCTCTTTTGCATATCCTCCCCTTTATTAAAACTTAACTAAACAAAATAAAAAGTGGAAACGAACCTCCAGATTTAGCAGAATAGAAGAGTCTGAGCTTGTCAGAACTCAGGGAAAAAAAAAAAGGAAAAAAAAAAGAAAAACAAAACAAAACCCAACCACAAAATAACACTCTCATGTAAAGTCACACTAATTAAAAAAAAATCCCCAATTAAGTGTACTTTGCCTTCATTTTAACAAAAAAAGTATTAAAAAAAAAATCCCCAATTAAGCGTCCGTTATCTTCATTTTAACAAAACCCTTAGCAACCAAACATTGTAAGACTTGGTTGCTATGACAAAGATGATTATAATTAATATGGTTGGAAGCAAAATAAAAACTGCTGTGCACTGGAGAAGGTATCATAACAGACCACAATGATAAAAGGTCATTAGATACTGTAGCTAATAATAATTAACTTCTCTGAAAGCTCCCAAGAGAAGCTGCTTTTCAGTTGGTTGCATTCTCTAACATTCCTTGCATCACAAGTGAGGCTTAAATGAAACTCTGGACTTGACATCTTATCTACCACCAGCAAGACAAAACAGCTGCCTATTGCAAAACTCTGGTTTGCAATCCTTCAGGTATTTGTCGAAGAATGGGAAAGCAATTTCCTCATATTTAACAAATTGGCTTCATCGGTGGGAGTTGTCTCTCTTTACAGTCTAATACAAAAACATTCTTAAAGCCATCTTTTGAAAACTTAACAGGAGCAGCTGTTAATTACAGCTTATTCCACGTCAACTTCCTCATCTTTACTAGGTGGTAAGCACTAGTTTCAAAGGTTTTTTTAAATAATTTCAATAACTAAGTAGATTTTTAAAATAAAAATTCTTTAGATAGAAGTGGTTACTATTAGAGTAGTTACTAGAAGGCAATCTTAATTCAAGTGACAAAGCAGAAAGTGAAAACTGTGTTTAGAAACATTCAGCAAAAATAATTTTTCCAGACCAATGCACACAATTTGGTATCAATTTGAGCCATCAGATTTAAATTACTTTCTACTAAGTAACCAAACTGTATTGTGAAGCCCATTTAAACAGTAAACAAGTTTTTGAAAGTGAGCACTCAAAGATAAAAAGTAACACTGATAGATTAAAGGTATCTGTCCGACACAGCACAAACAGGTGGCTTTTTTTTTCAATAAGTAGTCAGAAATTGTTCAGTTTTCAATACCCATGAAATCACATTTTGTTCTTTCACAACCCCAAGAACAGATCCCCACTTGCTCCAAAAACACTGTAAAGAACTACTGAAAATATAGATGCTATTCACAGGGTTATTTTCAGATCCTTCATATATTTGGTGTCTTTATTGCAACAGTTTCTACCTTTCAGCTTTTGTTCATGGTAAGAAACATTTGGGATTTCACAGGTAGATAGAAATATGTGGTTTAAATGGGCTGATAAATTGTAACACAGACTACAAAGACAAAATAGAAAAAAAAAATAAAAATCCTGAAATTTGGATCCCTTTGACAGCATTTTAACAAGCAGCTGACACTATTAGCACCTTCTCAGCAGCAAGGGCAGGTTTCCCTCGGAATCTCACTGTTCCTATCTGCACAGTTCTGCCTTCTGCCAGCACCAAAGCTCATCAGATCCTCCCAAAGAAATTCCGTTCTACTGACTTGTATTGCAGGGTTAGATTTCTCTGCCAGGCTAACAAGTTCAATAAGGTGGTTGGTCCAACGAGATCTGAACGTATGCAGTATGAGCAGTGGCCCTGCACAGCTACAAACTGAGCAGACACAGACATGGGGCTCCAGGGCTGGCAGAAGTGTCCTCTCCTCTTCTCCAGACCTGCTTTCCTTCAATGATCATGCAGTAGAGGTCTAGATATGAAGGAAACAACTGGCTTAAATAAATTAGAAGTGTAACAAGTTCACTCTTTCAGGCAAATTAAAGAAAAAAAATCACAGATGAAGTAGCTTTGTACTTTCCTGTAGCCAGGTCGTATTTGCCCTAGTAAACACTGGGAAACTGTCTGGGGCCAAGGAGACTCTGGATGATCCACACTGGGGATGGCAGGGAGGGGAACATGTTCATAAACTCACGTGAAGCTGCAGGCAGTCTTGACTGCCTCATTTTACAACCATGCCCCACGGGTGTTCCTACTCCTTCAATAAGTGAAGTTATTTTATTGTCTCCGGTTCAAACTGCAGTTCCTAGAATTTCCAAATGTCAGTCTTCTGACAGTTTTAATCTGCCTGCACTGCCCTCCTGTAGATCCTACCCAAAAGGTTTCCTGCTCTTTAGATGAGGAAAGCGGGTGAATGAAGTCTTCCAATAGAAAAAATAGTTATTTCTTTGAAGATGGGCTGTAATTCAGTCAAGAAGCTAAGCAGAGAAATCACTGAATGTTTCCTTGGTATCATATACCAAATTCACGGCTAACTGTAACCTGAAATGAAAAAAGGAGTTATCCTGGGGAGAGAATAATATGGTAATACAAAACTGAAACACTTCAGAAAAAAAGCAAACAAGTCCCGAGTGAAACAGAAAAATAAAAACTATTTGGAAGCCACAGGGCTCCCAAATGTCACCTCTGACAGCTAACTACCCCTATCCAATTTGCTTGAGTAACTGCCACGTACACTAACAAGGAGAAGGCAGTAAATATCAGAAATATCTGCCCTTTCAAATTATTGTCACCCTCACCTCAGCCCAAATGTTTCCTGTTTGAAACTATGCACTTACACCTCCAAATAACCAATGGCCTTAAGATAAACTTCAAAACCAAACAAAAAGGTTTCTCTAGTTCTTTGCTGGGACAGATGTTTAAAAACAAACCAAACCAAAACCCAACCCAACCAAAAAATGTAAGCACACTTCCAAACTAGTAGAGGATTTAATTCAATTGATGTATGGTGCAGAAAGATGACCCTCTGGGCAGAGGAACTAAGGAGGAGGTGTATTGCTCAATATACTTCAAGGAAGGAAGGCTTTCCCTCATCTTCTTAAAAAATAATTAAGGGTTCAAGACTCTGTAACTCTTTCAAAATTACTTGAAAAAAAAATCACTGTTCCACACAGTAAGTTAAGTACTTTAAGATCTTTATAACATCAGCAGAACTAAGTACTTTCCTATTCAAATGGCAAGAAAAAAATCACTTCAAATCCTGATTGACATTCTGTCTTGCAAATATCTATGTTCTGCTCTAAATAGATGACAAGGAGTTGCTATGATGTTTTTCTTGGAACTGTTATTTAACATTTTTCCCACTCTGCAAAGGCATGAGAACATTAAAACTCTTTTGTTGGAAGCAGAATGTTTGAAAGCTCATTGGCAGAGCAGTTACATCCACTTCTCAAGTACGCATGATAATTCTCTCTCTGGTTTCCCCAAATAGAGGAGGAGGGAAGAACGCAGAAAGAAGGAGCAGCACACACAATATGTTTTTACTTCCATCTGCCATCTGTTAACAGCTTCAGCTACTTGGATAAATATGTATTTATACTCATCAGGAGAGCTTATAGCTTTGTCTACATGCAGTTACTCAGTACAGCTGTTCATGAACAAGTCCAAGGTAAGGGCATTCTTACAGAACCAGTGATGAAGAGCGCACAGGTAGAGGACAGTTGGAAATGACAGTGCCCAAATAAAGATGTATTGAATAGGAGGTACTTTTAAATAACTAAATATAAACCAATCCACATAATTCATCACAACAGGGTCTACTTATGTGCTCACCACTATCTTCACAATGAAGAATCTGCCAGCTTGGCCTTGTCCTTCAGAGATTGGAGGGAGAAGAGGAGAGCGCTATGTGGACGGACGCAGAATCTTTTTACTTGTGTGTTTCATACTAATTTAGGAAGTTGGATTAAACCACATCTCTATCAAAGGGTTCTTCTATCTTGAGAAAAAGTAAGTGATTTTTCACTGTAGTTCAGCTGCCTCTTTGGCAGACAAACTGTAAAACCTTCGCAGCTTCCATGAGCTCAGTTTAGCACCACTGTCATCTGGGATCCTCCTGCCTTGGCCTCTTGAATAAGTGAAAATAAGCTGAGGTAAAATGACATGATATTACACTACCTATAACTATACACTGGGAGAAATGATCTTTTATTTCCATTGGAAGTGATTTTAAGATGAAATATGACAATTGCAGCCTTGTGAGAATTTTTCCATTTTCTCCCAAGACTGCCATTCGTTGAGAACGACAAAACCCACGATGCACAGGGCACTGCTGAGGTAGCCTCATCCCAAGCAGGACCAAGTCGATACACACACAGACAGCTACTCCTGAAAGCAGCCCAGAAACGTCCCAGCTGGTCTGGGAAGGTAACTATTTTTAACGTGCATATTCAAAAGGCATGCAGGAAAACCAGGCTACAGAGTGGTTTAAAACAAGTACCTGCTAAGTATGAATGAATTTTGCCTCAGATGTTCATAATTGGGGAAATTATAGTAGTAGATTAATAACAAATTAGAAATAATCACTGAAGACCAAAAAAAGCCTCAGCACTACTAATTTCCTAATTGACATTGCATGTGACAGTATCAGCTTTGTTCTCCAGACTCCAGTTCCATACAGCAGCTGGATATGGGAAACATACTCATTGTGCTATTTTCAAGTAAAATATCTCATTAATTCTCATTGTTTATGGTATGAAAATGCATGCTAAGTTAATACTGTGTCTATCAAAAAACCTTCAGTATGCAGGTTGCCTTGGTATTAAGAATAATCTCTTTATTCTCCAGTTATTCATTGGTGGATAAGGGAAGAGCAAATCATGTCATCTACTTGGACTTGTGCAAAGCATCTGACACTGTCCCGTGCAATGTCCTGCTCTCTACAGTGGAAGATGACAGATTCAATGGGCAGACCACTCAGTGGATAAGGAATTGGTTAGATGGCTGCTCTCAAAGAGTTGCAATCAATGGCTCAAGGTCCAAATGGAGACCTGTGACAAGTGGTGTCCCTAAGAGATCAGTACTGGGACCAGTGCTGTTTAACATCTTTGTTGGTAACATGGACAGTGGGATGGAGTGCACCCTCAGCAAGTTTGCTGATGACACCAAGCTGAGTGGTGTGGTTAGAACTACAGGATCTTTAAGGTCCTTTCCACCTCAAGCCATTCTACAATAGTGCTTACTGTATCTGCATTTGAGTCCTTTGATGGACAATGGTGCACACAGCCTGAACAGTTTCTCTGTGTCTACTTTGTTGGCAGGTAAACTGTAAATGCTGTCTGCATTACAAATTTGAACACAAGAGGTTGAACATGGTTAGCACAGAGAACTTTGGGGATTTCCTGAACATGCAGTTCCACCATATGACTCTAATTGTTTGTCAGCAGTCACACTGTACTGCATTCTGGCTGTGTTTTCTTGCTGAGTTCTTTGAAGTTGTCAGGTTTGATTTAACTGGGACAGTGCTGGTAGATCACTTTTTAGACACACCACACAAATCATATATTTAATTTTACAGCACACCACTCACTTAACAGACCTCATCCTCTTTTTTCCATCACCTAGAGCTGCTGCACTGACTCATGTAGGTACCAAATTTGTGTTACCAAATATTCTTAATGGGCTGAATTCAGTGACAGATACATGACAAAGTTTAATGGTGCACAAAATATCTAAATCAGCTATCAAGGACCAGTTCTTAAAATGAATTTACATTTCACTTCAGGAAATGCATGTCCTGAGATGCTGCAGCTGACCAGAAAGGACAGAGCAATCCATGTTCCAACTGTGGTGTTGTTACCTGTGTTCAGGACAACTTTTCCTTGGTCTGCATCAGCCATAGCATATTGGTCCAACATCAATCATCCTTAGAAAAGACAGCTTACAACCAGCACACTACCAACAGCTCATTTTCTGGAAACAAGCCTGAAGGAACAGATTACACCTCTGAGAAAAATAGCAAAGATTCATTTATAAAATTAAAATACCGAATGCTGTAATATGGGTGATGAATTTGCAGATTAGGTAGATGATGATGAGGAGGAAGACAAGGTAGAAGAAAGCTGTGAGAAGTTTGAATCTTCTGTAATTTGGCAGAAGAGGTGTCTCATGCTGCCCACAAACCTACCAAGCACAGCGAAAGAGAAAAGATAACACAGCAACTCACAACTGGCTTGGGAAAGAAAACTTCCCATTTTATTTGGCTTGGGAAAGAAAACCTGAAAGAGAAACTAAACTACAATCTTTGAAGTTGCTTTTAATTACAGCTACATACCATTGCAGTAAGAGTAAGTAAATAGGAAATGCTACTCCCACTGCTATGTGGGAACTTCCACTCAATGGCAGCCACTTGATACATCTTCCTAATACTAAGAAAATAAAAGCTTAAGTACATTAGCTAACAAAAGAAACAATAATAAGTGAAAACATATTAAAGCCCAGTAATAACCACATCTGGATTTACTAATAAACCCTGCAGCTTTCTTTTAAATAGAGTGTGTAAAAAAATTCTCCCTGTAGAATGTCAGAAGAATATCAATCCCTTCCTGAAAGTTTTTATACCAGACCAGTATCTAAAGACTCATTCAGCACTCCTTCATGATTTGTTTGAAAATACTGTACACAAAAATTCCACAAAATGTTCTTTCCTGAATATTTAGTACATTTCTGCAGGCAATCTCTATCTGTTTTGCAAATTAATTTTATTCCTATTCTCTCCACAGCCAACTTCATTTTCTAACTATATTAGAGACAAAACAGCTCCTACAGCTCGAAATTGTAAACTTTAATTATATCTTAAATATCATCACTATGGAACTAAAGGGGGAAACACCTGTAAAAATCTCAATATTAAATAACATAGGTAAAAATTACTTATCAACTTAGATCACAATATTTATATGAAGTTAAAGAATTTAGAAAAGCAATTAAGGTCTGCTCTAAGGCTGCTTTGTACACCATGAAAATTTCCTAGATTTAGAATTCCAGTATTTGAACTAATAAAAGTGAACTTTTTAACTTAACTGCAAACTGTTGCATTATCTTTACTATGCTAATCTGATTTTAAAGTGTGTGAATGATACCAAAGAAAAATCAGAAGTCCAGCTTCTACGCTTGGTAAGTTTTCTTAGACCATTTTTCAGATGTTCAGCTTTAGCTTCATCTAGCACTTATGGAGAAGTGCTAGGGGAAAAAAAATATAATCCTTTTAGCTTAGGGCTTTTCCACAGTCAAGTTCCATTTGCAGGTGCACAGCTCCCTTCTGTCATCTTTGGAGGCACTGAAGTATCTGGCTATATTCTCACTGGAATACATGGACTCTACAAAACACTACTCAAATTATTCAACTTCCCAATTTATATGGTTTGAAATTGGCCTGTTTTGCCATTTTAATGAAATCTGTACTTGGTTTTTTGTTACAATTAAAAAAAAACCCAAACAACAAAACAAAACACAACCCCCAAATTAATCACAAATTATTTTTTAACAAGTGAATTCACGAAACCATAGGAATCAGATCCTACTCTTATTTTGACTTATATTTTCTGAAAGCAAATATCTAATCATTAACAATTTAGTGGCTATCCAATAATGCCTCCAGAAAGTTTGGTTGCCTGTTACTGATGTCCCCGCTCCAGGAAGTTGCAGCTGAAGTAACAACTTTCCATCCTCCTCCTCCCCTTCTGGTGCTGACTACTCCAGCAGCTTGTGCTCTGCTGATGCTCACACTTGGAGCCTTCCCTGTGATTTATCCCTTCCGTGTCCACCTGCAGATTTCTGACAAAAAGACCCTACAGCATTTTGCATTTTTGATGTTCAGAAAATCCCCTTCCTGAATACAAAGAGCTGGAGACCTGTCTGAAGTCAACTCAAGTTTCCAAACAGCGATGGTGCAAGCTTTCCTCCCAACCACCCCCGAGAAAACGGCTTCCCAGATCTCAGATGGAAATACAGCCTTTGGTTTCCCCACAAATCAATGGAGCTAGCTTGCTGGGTGCAGTGTTAAGTCAGAAGTGTCAGCTAGTTCTGCTGCAGCCCTGGTTAAGCAACTACAGGTCACAGCATCAAAGACAGCACTGTGCTGATCTATGGGCTACAAAGCTGGAACCTCCTGGTCCCCAAACTGCTCTCTCACTGTCCCCTTCCTGCCCCTGGCCGGGTAACTCTGCCCACTTTTCCACAGCCACACAGGGAAGCATCACACTCTTCAGGTACCCTAGGCAGCAATTCACCAACCTCACATGCAAAGACTTTGCATTTGCTGGGTGGTTTGGTTAGGCTTTGGTTAGGTGGCTTGCAATTTAATATTTTATTTTGTTTAAAATGATTCTTAATTCTGGATATTATTTTTTTTACTGCCATAGCAATATCCTGCTCAGAGGCAGCACTTGCAAAATGATGACACAATTCAATTCTATTTCATGTGCTGTGCTTTGCCCCCATCCTGTTCCAGAGCAAAGGAATTTTTCCTCAACTTCTCAGAAAATACTTTGGTGAAAGTGCAAGGATTTGGAATGTGTGAGCCAACTCTTGACTCTTAGGTGAAGCTACCTAGGAGGTTTCCACAGAGTTTGTGCTGGAAATGTTCTGTAGTGGGGAAACCCCACTAGAAGGTCCTGAAGATTTTTCAGTTACCACACACAGTACACTTGAGAAGAGGAAAATAAATAAATCAATTTCTACAGAATGAAAGCTCTACTGTTACAATTTTGAAAAATATTCAAATTTTAAAAATAACTTTAAAATCCCCCTTCTAATTGGGGGGAGGGGGGCAGTTCCACCAAATATATTGAACCTCACTGATGGTTCCCCAAAGCCTCAGCCACAGAAAGCATGTGTGTCTAGTTTAACTGGTTTGTTGTGACAAAATACCCACTTACCACATTTTTGTTTCAACAAGCTATGCAGTATTTATCTAACACATGTAAACAAATAACATATTAAAATGCATGCCATGTTCTATTTCAGCAGGATTTCTCAATCAAGAGAAGCAAAAAACAAACTACTCACACAGCTTTCTGCAAAAATATCCCTTATACTTCACCTTTTACTTTGGAAAATTAGCAATAAATCAAAACTTCAGCAATGTAATTCAGAGTGAATTCTTTCTACCTAGAGAAGAATATCTCATGTTCCAGCTCCTTATGGAGAAACAGACAGCTGCTGTTAAACTGATTGTTCATTGTGCAAATATTTATAGTGTTAAGATCTCATAATTACATCCAGGACCAAAAGTGATGCTTTACTTTAGGGCTCATTTTTCTCCTTAGAAAAACAGAAGATAAACCAACCTCGGCACATGCAAAGGCATCCTGGTGTATACAAAACCCCATCACACCTACACCATCATCACATTTGGTGCCATTCTGGGTTAAAATAGAAACATGCCAATGAAGCAAATTCCAGCATTGTTCCCTGATTTCTGTGTTCAGTGGCATTAAAACACAACACGTCTCCGGTCAAGATCTGAGACAGAAAATACCCTTTTGCAACCTGCAAATTTGACAGCAATGCACTTCGTGCTGCTTGATGTTTTAACCTGTATCAAAAAACCACATCACCACTTTGACAACCTATCACAGTGTTCAGTATATTACAAAATAGTTTAGTAATTCCATTCGTAGGGGAGAAAAATTTGTTCAACATGGTAGGCTCCCTATTCTCTCATTAAGAGCAGTAGAAACCCAAACAATAGATTGTTACCCTACTTTTAATAGTTACATTAAAAACCACTGGAACTCATCCTCCCCTTGGCTTACCATTGTGAAAAAAGGGAAATGTGTTTGTTTTGTCAGTGGTATTCTTATTATTTATTACTTTTAATTATCATTTTATTTATTTTTGATTTATTTATTTCTGAGAACCATGATGTGCCTTGGGTTTGTGTGCTCTTCATAAATACAAGCATCCTGTAAAGGGCAGCACATAATCACTCTGCCAGAGGAGAACACCAAATAACACCCTGGAAACCTACGATTACACAGCAGGGAAGGGATGTGGGCCAGTGCAGATGGAAGAGCAAGACCATCCTCTCCTAGACCCTTTCCAAGGGCAGCAGCTGGGAAGCCTGGAAAAGGGACAAAAGCAGTGTGGCAGCTCTCTCATCTGTAACCATGGCTGCAGCAGGAGAGGGAAGCAAGGACCACAGTTCTGAGACTAAGGGAGGACCTCACTGCTCCTTGGCTTCCTCTCCAGGCACAGCAAAATTAGAATTAGAGAAGTTCCAAAGTTTAACATGGCAATTCAAGAGCACCACTAGCTGAAATTTTATTTCAGAGTGAACCAGTCAGCAATGCTGACACATAAGGTGCATTTATATTTGTATCAAAAGGTAACAAAACTCAAAAGTAGAAAGAGGAGGGGGAAAGACAGACTTATACAAGTTGTCATTGTCTGTGAATTTTGTGAATGTTAGAAAGGTACAGGACTCACCTAAGCATGGTAGAGAAGATGGTGAGGGGGTGAGCATGTTTGTCTGCCTTCAAATCTGTTAACTTTAAGGCAGGAATCAAAACACATCATCCTTCTTTTGTCTGATTTTTTTTCTGTCTTTCTTTCTTCTTGTGAATTTAGTGGATTTCAGATTTTGTGAGGATTTTTTCTGTGATTTTTTTTTTCTGCTACATTTTAAGATGGAATCCAGTTCTTAAATTAAGTGGTCAACCACAAGTTTTGAAATGAATCAGGTCCAACCAATTCAACTAATGATCAAGTTACATGACAAGAGGATAATACATGCCCAAAGAGCAACAGTCTGTTCCTACACATGCACTAAAGTATTTCACTGCTGAAGTTTGGCAGCTAAAAGATACGATATTCTCACTTATTCCTTCCTCTTCTATTGCTTTTTTTTTTCTTATTTTGTCTTACAGCTCAAGACCATGACCCCTGGAGTGCCACCATAAAATCCCTAATGTTTGATTCCTCTTCAAGAACTTCAAAATTGCACTGGTGAGGGTGGCATTACAGGGTTTTTTTTTTAAAAAAAAAGCTTATCTTAAAATCATTCCAATTTAACTGCTTTCCTTGCTTGTAAATTATTTCATTCCATAAATAGCAGCAAACTTCTACTACCCCTGGGTGACAGATGTATGTCTCCTACATTTGAAGAACTGAAAACACAGTCCTGAAATTAAAATCACCGCATGCAGTACTATAATTAAAAAAAAATTATTTGATATGTTTAAAGAAAATAATAAATAAAGCCCAACAAGCCATCTTCTTCCAACAGACAACACCTCGATCATCACAGTGCAGCAGGACAGCAAAGTGACACTGCCACAACCTCATGAAGTACTTTGCTCTGCATCAGCAGAGATGCCCACGTCATCTGCCCCCTCCACCAGCATGGAAAACATTTCTTTGCTCTGCTCTGCAGTTGTCAAGCACTAATGCAGTGTCCCCTCTCTATACACAGGGGATGAGCTGCAGGTTGAGTTTCCCTTTGCTGTTATTTGAGGCACAGGGAGAAAAGAGGTAATCCTGGAGCATCCATCAATGAAACCTCACCAAGCCACTGTAAACACCAAAATTGAAAGGTTGCCAGCTACAGAACCTATTCCAGGTTGAATGGTATGAGAAAAGATCTCATGGGCCATGTGCAAGAGACTCCTGAAGACCCTGAGGTTGCAATAATATGAAAATAAATAAATTTTTAAATAAACCACCACCAAAAAAAAACTCAAACCAAAAAAACAAATTGAAAGGAAAAAAATAAAAGAAACACAACCCACCCACACCACCCAAAAACAAAGCAGGGGGAAAGAAATAAAATAAAATAAATAAAATAAAATAAAATCTCACACCTGGCTAACAGGACTGTACAGAGTTTCTTCTAGGGTGCCAAGGTACTTTGCTGAAGTAGTCCACTCCAAGTTTTATACCAATTCTTTAAACCCACTGGGAATTGCACATAAAGACATTTGAAGAAAACAACGAAGTAGCTCCACAACTGACTGAGAAGAAGAGAGAGAGCTCTCAAAGAAGAAAATTATACATCTGCAAAGACTACAGTTCAACAGTTTCCAGCTCTGAGCCTCTAGCACTATGTCCCTGACTGTGCCATCACCCTGCATCCCACAGGGCAATTACTAGTTTGCAAACTTCCCATCACTACATTAGAGACAGAAAATTATTCTATTTCAGAGGGTGTTTCAGAATATCCAGAAGAGGGGTATAATTTATTTCACTCTGACAGGAGGGGGCAAGGAGGGTGGGCATGTCTTTAAAGTGCTCTGTAGTATCTTTTGGGCAAAAGGGGAAAAAATTCAACAATCCTGGTTTGTTTATTTGTTTAAATACACAGACCCTGCATAATTGATCAGAATGGGATCTTAGTGCAAAGTAACTGATACACTTCTTAGCCACCCTTGAATTTGGAATATCTCTTTCCTTCAGAGCAGCCATCTCAGTCAGTTGGTTTTTCAATGTCACCTCAAACAAAGTATAAACTAAAGAAAAGTAGTACACACAGGGTAGAGAGAATTATAAAGATACAAGGCATTTCCTTCCCTATGAGGAGGTCACATCATCAGTCAGCATGGGATTCCTACTACGTACTGCTCTGGATGAAGAAAACCTTGAAAACCTTTAGAGTTTACTCCATGCCTCAGGCTTGTTCACCATTTAGCACTAGAAAAAAAAGATAAAATATTCAAAAAAACCCACAAACCAAAAACATCATCATTAAAACAACTAACAGGTGTTCAGACTCCAAAACAAAACTAAATTCTTCTAGAGCATTTCATCTTGCCCTGAATTATAGAAGGCAGGAGAAGGACAAAAAGAAAATTAAGTGGCTGTGTAATTCTCAGCTGGGGTGGGGGAATGGGGAAGGGGGATGGGATGGCATCAAAGAAAATTCAACTAGCAGCATACAATGCTTCTTGAGGAATTGATGAATTCAGTTTTTTACGTCCCTGACAGTTCAAGGCCTGCACAATTGGAGGCTGATTGGTTTCCAATTGCAGAAATTTTGGTGAACATTTTGATAAGGATTCAATACTCCACTATTATACTTTTTTTTTTTTATTTACTTTCACTTAAGGGTAGTCAGGGAACCCCAAGTATTCATTACTTAATCTTTTCAGAATCTGTATAATGAAATAAACTCTCATGAATTTCTGCTTTCCTTTAACCATCTACTACTTCAATGATAAGTCACTGATTTCTACCATAACCTTCTTTCATTCATTTCACTTTTCACGTATTTTAAGAGGAGTTAAGCGAAAGAATAGATCACTGCCAGCTGCTTGATAGCATGATATTCACAATTCTTCTTAGAAAGGAATGAGATCTTGCAGAAGCTGATAAAAATATGACAAAAATGCAAGTTTCTTACATATCAAGCAATTATGCTTTCCAACTATAGACAGAGATCTTAAAAGAAGGAAAATCTTGACAAAAGGAACCATCCAGAATGTCTTTATTTACACACTGTGATTCAAGTCAGTCTTGTACTTCTGAAGAACAGAATCAGGCACTCTGATGTGGCTGATTAGCAGTAGTTTGTTTTCCACTTCGCTGCCTGACAGTGCCTGCTGGATGATGGCAAGGGGAATGCTACAGGCTTTTCATAATCTGGGTAATCAAGATTAACATAAAATTTGCATATCACCTTGCTGATCAGTGGAATGTTTCCTGGAAGAGTGCTGAGGTTAAAGTCAGATTTATTTCATCAGAAATTAAATGCTGGCTAAAAATATTACATATTTATCTCAAAGTAACTCTTCATGAGTTTATAACCAGTTTTCCACCTGAGTCTTTAAAATCACATACAACACATTACCCTCCAAATCTTTCATTGCCTTTGGAAATGACACATATTCACTACATTTCATCACCTTGCCCTGAAAATACCTATTAGCTTACAGGGAATAGTGAAAAAAATCAAAATGTTCATCAGCTTCATTGACTCTAAGCTATTCAGGAGAAGAAACTGAACATCTTGTACGTATGGCCATGCAGATCCTGACAATCCACCAGGGCTTCATGTAGGATATGCACAGAATCACAGAATATTCATGGTTGGAAAGGACTTTCTTGATCACTGAGTCCAACCATACCCATAACAAAAAAACACCTAAAAAACCCCACCTAAATACATAAATATTTGTACTCTAGTTTTAATTCAGGTCATACATTTAGGAAGGGAAATCCAGAACATGGTAGAGCAAAAGAAAGCTACGTACAGACTGTTAATGTCACAGAAAGCAATGCAGTGGAAAATACAGCCTTGAAAAATTTAAACAAAATATAAGTCCAAAAAATTACACTAATCCCTGTCCTTCCCAAACTTTTCTGCATGCAGCTTGTTGACAATCTC
The DNA here is from genome assembly GCA_013399075.1 of Chloroceryle aenea. Lineage (NCBI taxonomy): Eukaryota > Metazoa > Chordata > Aves > Coraciiformes > Cerylidae > Chloroceryle > Chloroceryle aenea. The sequence goes on from VWZY01004669.1 coordinate 151,362, forward strand.
ACATGTTGGTAAGTGTAGAATCGTGACCCCTTATCCAAAAAGGCATCAAATTCTTGAATTTCACAAGAATTCTGCTTCCTACCTAATCTGGCATATGGCTCCAGCATACACACTAGTAGCAAATCTGCAATCTTCTCCTGTTAGACTTCTTTAAGTTTCAAGACCTTTTAAGATCACAAAGGAAAATAACTTTCCAAGTCCTTTGAGCAATCTAAACTTTAATAAATACTACAAATCATCAATATTAAAATAAAGATTCCCTGTCCAAACCAGGGTTCACAGTTCAGCAAGAAAATTATTCAGCTTTCTAGAGTTTTCTTGCACTAAAATGGTTATGTAGCATTAGTCTTCCTGAACTGATAAAAGAACTGCTTGGTGCAGTTCAGTATTTTCACTTTGCTAGCTGTACTTGCAAGCATAACCATCACTCCTATCAAACCAGTATCACAGCCAGCCTCTGACAAAACTGCAGAGCACCATTACTGAATAATGAAGTTTTAAAGAACTATAAAGTAACCAAATAATTCAACTTTTACAACTTTGAGGGTTACAGTTCCAAGTCAAGAGTTTATCAGTTTCTGATCAAAGGTTAAAAAAAAACAACAGAGAGATGTAATATAAAGCCAAGACCAGAAAGCCCATGGTTCATATTTCAAGGTGGACCATGGGATAGAGAGAATGTGATTCTCTGGGAGCAAAAGGAAGGGGGAGGGAAGACACATGACACAAAAAATAGTAAACAAGGGACTTTTTGGAAATGGTGTTTGAAAACAAACAATGAAACCAAAAACCTGGAGTCAAAAAGGAGGAGATAAGTAGCAAGGGAAGTGAAAAAATGATCATGACAGAAGCAGAAAGGAAGGGACAGCCCTCAGAAGTTGGGTAATTCCAACTGGGCAAAGCAGGAGAGAACTTCGGGAAATGAATTGTAGAACTAGACAAAACAATGCATTCAGACAGAAATAAACATCTCAACTAAAATAAACTAATGAGATATATTAGTAATCAATGCAAACAACAGAGAGACAAAGGTGGAACAACAAAAATCCGAAAAATATTTGTCCTTTGAAGCAAACTTGATACTGGTCAAAGGTGGCATATTTCCAACATGCGATAAAAAAAAGATTCCAGAATTAACAACGATCAAAATCAAATCATATCCTCAATCCCAAGGGATCCTCAGATCAAATCCTTTTCCTCGACAGTTCATCCACATGTTAAACAAGCAGAATAGAAGATGCAGATGCTTTGCTAGCATTGTGTAAGCTGGAGAAGCTTACAAGAATGGTCCTCACATGGAGATAACAGTAGGATTTAATGTCATGTACACTGTAGACACTAGAACTTAAATCACTGAAAAAAAAATTCCCCATAGTCTAACAAGAATATAGAAATACACTATTTGGGTTCTTAAGCTCAACATTCTTGTACCACAAACAGGTCAAGGCTGGAAGTGTATTCTGGGAGAGGTATGACCACGAGTTTATCCTGTTCATGAACTCTTTTACAAAGCTTCCACTGTTATCTGACATCAGAGACAGGATACAAAGCTAAACAAAAATTCAGTTTGATCCTGTAGAGCTATTGTCATAAACTGTACTGTGCTTTGTCAGAAAATAAATTGATTTTTTTGTTTGTTTTAAAAAAAACTCAGTCAACAGAATATGGTTCAAGGCAGGCAAGTGAATAGACTATTTAACAACAATACTAATAATCCTGTAAAAGGAAATACTTTTTCCTCCAAGAATGCATAAGCTGCATCTATACCATGTACTAGATTGATATGATAAAAGAACTATTAGTTTTGAATGGGAAGCAATAAAACTTTAACAGAGCACAGCAATGCTGTCCAGAAGCTAATTAGCCTGGGTGCAGCTCGTTATTAGTGCTATTAACATGGCCATCCTGTTCACTTCCAAGTCACCATACGAGACTTCCTTATAATGTAACCTGTGCCATTCAGCCCCTGCTAATCTCTGCTCTCTTCCCTCCCTTAAAAGTGAAGGGAATGGCAAGGAAGCTGACCTGATTAATAAAGTGCACATAAACAGTTGAGCTCCACAGTGAGCTTTTGCAGTAACCTTGCTTCTAAAGGCAGGGATCCAATTCCCAGTTTAGTAAAGACCTCGTTATAAAAAGCAGGGCAGATCTCCCTCAGTGGCAGCTAAACTCATTGACCAGTAGGTAAATTCAAGTGTCAAAATCAGGAGGTAGAAGTAGAGTTCTATAGCAGAGAACACCTATGAGACAAGTAACTCAAAACTAACACCAAAAAAGAATTTTAAAAAAGGGGGAGAAGGAGGGAGAGGATGACAACAAAACAACACGGATGACAACAGACAGGAGACAATGACACACCATGGAGAGTAATGTTGACTTTGTGACCTCAAATGACCACTTACACCCACAAAAATCCCAACCCTTTTTTTTGCAGGTGAGCATGGGCAGTGTGCAGATTTCCCCTCCCGTTCGTAAAGGCAATTGTGGAAGTTTTGCACAAATCCCAGCAGCTTGCATGAAGAGTTCTTCAGTCCTACCCTGGCTTTATTTCTAATTTAAAAATAAACTGTGTTACACATGATCTCAATATTCCACTGAATGACCAAGCAACGGAAAGAATGAACTTATTTGCAGTCTATAGAGGGATAATGTGAAGGCTATAATGTAAGTGACAAATGGTCATGTTGCTCAGAGAAGGCCCCAACCACCAATTTCATTGTCAAGCCTGGCCATCTGTCAGCAGAAACCTGATTTACTGCATAAAATACTGCGACACTTGATTACTACTCTACTGCTATGTAAGGATCCTGGGTTTTTAAGCAGACCAAAAGCTGCTTTCTAGCAACATAAAAGGGTTAATAAAACATCTTAGAAGTCAAGCTTTATGAAACCAGGTTTCAGAACTTTAAATCAAATTTCATCCTGTTTCAATGTCACTGATAGATTAAAATGCTTTATAAATAAAAATATTAAAAGTAGTGAAACAAAACCCTAAGAAAAACATAAAGCGATAGGAAATTGCATTGGTTTCATCAAGTAAGATTGCTTGCACTGAGGCTTGGTTTTTATGGAGGTGATTTAGATGGTGAGCAATTGCAAAGAGCTTTGGAATATGCTCTTTGAAAAACATTCCTGTAATACCACTATTCAAGGAAACCACTAATAGAGAGGCCACTTTGCTTCACTTGATAACTAGTCCAGACATCTGAACTGGTTGCAAGAGCACTAATGACCTGTAGCATCCTTAGCCAGCAGCCTGGGAGCACTACATAGAACACCACCAACACCTCATGGTGTAACATCTCAGATGAGTGCATTTAATTCAACTCTTCCCCCTCCTACACGCCAGGACAAAAATGCCTGTATATTAGATTCATCCTTCACATCAAATACCCACTGAGCAAAACAGCTGCAGGTACTTTCTCAGGTTAATCAAACAAATCAAATAACAGCATCTAGTAATAACAAGACAATTTTTCTCTCCAAACAACAGCCCTACACTGCAGGTGGTTTTGTCCCATAGCAAGCAAACAGGAAAAAAACATGTCCTGAGCAGCTGCTCATTAGGTGAGTACCATTCTGCCTGCACAACAAATGAAGCAAATGTCACGTGGAAAAAAACACAGTTAACAGTCATGTAATTAGAGACAGTAACACAGGCATAGCTAAAAGAGGAGGGAAGACAGCTACAAATTACAGTTGCTGAGGCAATTTATTTCTGGGAGTTTATCATTTTTGATGTTCCTGAACTTTAACCTTACCATTTCCTTTAATGAGGAGGCATGTTTCCAGCTTATTTTTTTCCTATTATATAATAATAGGTAACTTTGAATGATCAACTCCTAGAATAAAAAGAAATCCCCATCTCCAAGTAATTACTTCGTCTGAGTGGAACACTTTAAGGACACTGGGAAAATATCTGAGCAGACTGAAATAAACAAACTGTACAGGATCTCACCATAAACATAGAAAGAAGTGAGAATTTTTTTCAAGCTTACCTGATACTCGTTGGGCCAGAAGGTGCTGACAGCCAACTCTGCTCGAAGCCAGTCTTTGCCAGTGGAGCCGGTGACGTTCCAGATGGGATTAGCCAGTGGCCCTTTGTTCACTCGAACAAGGATGTTCAAAGTACCCGGGTTTGCTCCGTTCTTACTGTACAGCAGGTAACTGAAATCAATGCAGTGAGTATCATTTTCTTTCATCGTTGGAAGCTGGAGTCGAGTCTTTTCTCCGGGGTCATGGTCTGAAGAAATCACTATCATATATGATCCTAAAGAAGGGGGGAGTGGGGGAAAAGAGAAAAAAATAAAATAAGATAAAATAAAACCAGAACAGTTGTAAGAAAAAAATAAATACTAAGAAACTGATTGTTCACTGCAGAAGAGAATGAAATGCACAGGTTTTCATATCCCAAATTCTCAAAATTCAAGTAGCAAGAAATCCAGCAAGCTATAAAATACCTAGAAACATCACAGAAGCAGTTATCTACAAAAGAATCACATATCTATAAGGACTTGTCTAGATGCTTCCACCTATAAACTTTTCTCTCTCCTGTTTTAGGATCAGATAATTGGGAAGAGGATCACAGATAGACTGAATAAAAATAATAAGAGAAGCAAAGGATCATCATTATCCTGAGGTCACAGAGGCCAAAATTCTCTTAACTTGCTCCACAGGTTTCCTGAAAATAAAAAATATGGAACAATAAGGTCCACATTCCTCAATGCAGCTCTCTCATGACTTTTTCTACCTAATAAAAAAAGAGGCAGAACTTTAGATACATTAGCAATAGAAATAGCTCACCTAGAACACCAAGCCACATTTGTCCTGAAAACTTGGCTTTGGTGCTCCATTTGCCTGTGGATTTTTGAGGGAATAACAGAAGTTTCTACAGCTGGAAGAAAGTCCATCTTATAAAACCTATTTTGCAAGCATACAGAAGGAAGAAGAAACTGAGCCTGTCTACCTACAGAGGCAGAAAATGGAAGTCAGGTGTTTAACTGACCTACCCTCCTGATTAATGACTGCAGAAGCTTAATGTTGACAGATTTTCCTTCTACTTTCAGTCCTAAAGAGCAGCACAGTAAAGACCCTTTCATGCTGAAGGAGGTTCAAATGAAATCCATCAAAACTAACAGATCAAAAATTAACCTAGACTTAAAACAAGAAAATCATAGATTTTAATGAGTAGTTTGACAGAAGTCCTCAGAGTATCTACATGAATGAGTATTTATTGGTGAAAAATCTCTCTTTAAAAAAAAAGGTTTTAAAGAAAATTCTACTATAATGTAACATGAGCAACTTGTTCTTATTTAGAATTATATGCAGAATCAGTTATTTGATTTCTTTTTTATTAAGTAACTTGGTAACAAAGTATCAGTTTCTGATCATCTCTTCAGCATTAATTCCCATTTATTAAGACAAAGGAATCATATTATGCTATTTATGTTTGCTGTTATGAGAATTCTTCAGTGATTATGGTCTAGAATCAATTGACTATCACGAGGCACTCAAATGTTTGGAAAGCACATCCACTGGTGTGCAGTTTTTATGCTCCTTGACTCCAGAATAAATTTAGTAATATGCTTGTTTGTAATCTGTCACAATAATACATATGCTCTCAGAAGGACCTAATTATTCATAATTAACACACTACAAAATAATATTTTTCAAGTTTTGTTAATACTACAGACGTGGCAGGAGGAGTTTGTACGTCAGCAATTTGTTGGTGTTTTTCTACAGAAGACTTAGAAAATTGAGAAGGAATAGGGGGAAAATGATGAAGATTGCTTTCCCCAGTGTTAGCACTGATTTTCATAGCTGCATACATTGCCCTTAGCCTTTGGTACATTTCTCTTGTAAATATTTTTAAGTAATACACAAAAAGCAACTGATTGTTTTGGGTTTTCCTTTACAAAATAAAGCATTTAACATTTCTAAAGCTAAGATTGGGAAACAGATAAACTTTTTCAGAATGGAATCTGAGAGGAGGCAGGGAGGATAGAGTAGGAAGGAAGAGAAAATAAGAATTGAACCTGGTGGAACTTTTGAAATGTTGTTTCTTTCAACTTCTCTCAAGCTAAAACCATTGGGAGTAAAAGAAAATCAGGAAAAAACCTGATTGTAACAAATCAACTGGAAGTAGTTCAAGATCTTGTTCCAATAGGAAGATAATCTGCTATAGACTTTGGAAGAGCCAACATACATTTTTCTACATATCAAAACATTCTGTAGTACCCTACATTCTCAACCTCAGTTTTCATCATTTGAAAAAAAACTTAGCAGTAAATTTTCATACATGCATCAGTCCTCCAGATTTTCATTAAAAGCTCCACACAGCATTCATAAACATTTAATAGAAAGCTAGAGCATCTCACAAACTACTTCCCTTCACCCTTCAGTTTTACACTGAAGAGGCTGTTTTACCCAACCTCACTTCTTCCTCGGGTGTTCATCTACTCCAAGAAAATCAGAAGCCAAGGCTCAAGTAAACTATACATCATATTTATATCTTTGAGAAACAAAGACAATATTTTCCTATAGCATATATAAGAAAGTAACTCTTGATTTGCAAATAAACACAAGAGGACTGAAAGAGTCGGGGTGAAGCGTGTTCCCACTTAAGTCAAAATCTTTAGGACCATTACAAAAAAATGCATCACAACTCCTCAGTAATGTTTATTTGAAGTGTAGTTTGATATTGTTGTTGCTTCACCCACCTTTCAGTAATTCCCAAAAGAGTCTTCCCCATCCTTGTGAGTTTGTAAACTTTAAAATTCATAAAGCACACTTTCTTTCCCCACCCTTGAGTGTTCATTTTTCATATTTATACATAGTTTCTATCTCTTCAAATCAAACTCCACCTGCTTGTTTTTGCTTTTCTTCTCTGAAGTGATTTCTATTTATTTGCCAGTTAATAGCTCCTGATATTAATCCTGATGAAAAAGGTCAATCCAATTCTCTCCTGCACAGAATAGAAACATCAGAGTACGGAACAGCTAAATGGCACTGCCTCCTAAGCTGCTCCCCGGCTCATAGCAAGAATTCAACTTTAGCATCTGACTTTCAGGAACAGTTTGATGCCTGTTCAGCACTTATGCATGAACTTGCTAAAAGGCATCTACATCAGGATGGAACCAGAGACATCAGACTTTTCTGTAGCCTTATTATTATTAAACGTATCTGTAGATTCCTGGTAGCTTTCACTACTTGTTGTGTATTTTGATAAGCATTGAACTTGATGTCCTACCTCAGTGGCAAGGACAGACCACAATAAAAGAATTCCTTAAGTCATTAGTTATGAAAAGCCTTTGTTTCTATCCTCTACTGAAAACCAAAGTTTCTTATCATCTAGCAATTAGTTGCAGGTAAGAAATCATGGAAATTTTAATAAATAATTAAATAACAATCCTTACATAAACTACATTGATGTGCCAGATCTCTTTCCCAGTCAAAAGATTTTCTCTCACTTCTTTGACCCCTGAAAATGGGCTTTATTTCAAGTATGAAATGTGTACTTTTCAACAGGCTTGTGTTCAACTCCTGCAAATCCTCTTTCCTTCAAACAAATAGGTATCACCAAACCATCTCCATTTCAGGGGCACACTGTGGTAACTTCACTGCCTGCAACTGTGCTCCCTCAGTTACTAGGACATGATTACCATAGAATGGTTTGGATTGGAATGGATCATAAAGGTCATCTAGGTGCAAACCCTGCCATCAGCAAGGACACCTTCCACCAGGCCAGGTTGCTCAAAGCCCCATCCATCCTAGCCTTGAACAGTTCCGGGGAGTAGACATCCACAACTTCTCTGGCCAACCTGATCCAGTGTCTCACCACCCTCACGGGGAAGAACTTCTTCCTTATATATAGTGTAAATCTTCCCTCTTTCAGTTTAAAACCATCACACCCCATCCTATCACTACACTCCATGATAAAGTGTCCCCGTCCCCATCTTTCCTGTAGAACCCCTTTAAGTGTTGGAAGGCTGCTTTAAGATTTCCCCAGAGCCTTCTCTTCTCTAGGCTAAAGAATCCCAACGCTCTCATAGGTGCTCCCTGATCTTCTCAGGCCCTCTTCTGCACCCACTCAAGCAAGTCCACGTCATTCTTACACTGGGGGGCTTTCTTCCACAGCCTGCCTCTCAACATGTCTTTCTTAAACAACTCCGCTCCAGGTGGGGTCCCACTAGAGTGGAGTAGAGGGGAAGAATCACCTCCCTTGACCTACTGGCAAGACTTCTCTTGACAGACACCAGGATGGGATTGGCTTTCTGTGCTGCAAGAGCACACTACTGCCTCATATTCAGCTTTTCATCCACCAACACCCCCAAGTCCTTCTCCACAGGGCTGCTCTCACCCCACACATCACCCTGCCTGTATCTGTGCTTGGGATTACCTCAACCCATGTGAAAGACCTTGCACTTGGCACTTTGCACTTAGTGCACATACATCACCTTCAGCTGAAAAATAAATAGTTCAGAGAGTTCTGAATTTTATATGCAATGAGATTTATGGATACAGAAGTGGATTCAACTTTGTGGTTTGCTCATTTGGGGGAAAAAGCCTAATATACATCCCATTGCTGTAGGGACTAGAGTGAAGGTGCTTCAAAAGACTGACAGAAAAAAAGATCAGGTAGAAAGAAGCCTTCCCCATAAAGTTAAAAGAGTGGGCTGTCTTTATTTTATGGCAATGTCAATGCCATGAGGTGGAGAGCACTGAGGCACTTAAGTGCATTACCTTAAAGCTCGGGATGTGATCTCTTTATTTCATTTTTAATAACAACTATATAACATTACAGTCCCTGATTAGGTTTCAGTCAACCTTTATGAGAGATGGTGGGCAATGAACTGACACTGAAATACAGAAACAGGCTTGCAACTGGAAGTAGGCTGCAAACAGAAGCTCAGAAACATCTGCATTAGTTCACAGAAAACATTTCCCACACGCTAGTACTGCCACTTATTCTGCTCTTCACAGTGAGCATTTCACAGAGGGCTCTTTACATAGATTTCTCTAATTTGCAAGAGCAGAAGTAGTAAAGGCTAATGACAAAACCTCCAAAGCTATTAACTTTTTATTGCAGGAAGGATATTCTTATCAAATAATAAATAAATTATATAGAATCCAGGTAAACCTCCATCTGTTTGGGTTTAAACAAAACAACAACAACAAAAAATCAAAACATTATAGACTCCTCCTCCTCTTTCTCCTTCGTTACCCAACACATAGTGAGTATCTGCCACCCTAGGTCAGAGAAAAGAAACAATATTAAAGAAACTATGAAGAAAAACTAGAGACAATATAAAGCTTTCTAATTTGAATGCCCTGACAGTTCCAAGTTTCACGCCTTAAGGAGTGTAGCTAGGATTTAATGGAAAGACACTAATCCCACTTCAGATGCAGTATCATTATATCCCAATTTGCCTATCAGCTGCTTTCATTTAGGAAAAAAATATTAAAAATAACATTATGGGTGTAAACAACACACGAGTTCTCCAAAATTTCTTTAAATGGCTACAATTCAGAGGTATCTTTCCACATACTTCACTTGCTTGTAGGATTATTCCCTACACAAGAGAGTAACTGTTGAAGGCTTGTTCCATTTTCTTTACAGATCATCAAAATGAAAGGGGCAAGAAATCAGGATCAGCAGTTTCAATTTCACTACGTAGCTCACTGCCAATGCATCACAACTCAGAAGTCAAGACAAGACTCTGAATTTACTGCAAAGATTCCAAACAAAACAAAATAAAACCTCACACAACATGAAGACAGGATAATTTTTTCTGGAAAATGCAACCCTTTGGTTTTTTTTTTACTCTCTCTGCTTCCAAAAGAGAACAAGAATTATTAAAATAAACAACCCAAACCAGGTCATTAAGCTGCAGCATGTAAATAAAGGCAGAGTACTCATTCAAACAGAAACTCAGCCTAACGGACTCATGACTCATCTATTCCACCACATGAAGAACATGCTTAATAATTAAAAGATTGGGGGAAAAAAAAAGAGAAAGGAAAAACAAACAAACAAACAAACAAATAAACAACCCCACGTATCAAAGGTATGCCAGATTTTGGAGCAAAGATTTTGAAGTTTTGAGTTAAAAATCATTCCTCAGGCTATAAGCAACTACAAAAGTTCTGGTCCTCTTATGAACATTTTACATATGAATAAACATGAAAAACATACACTTTTGTAGTGTTTGAGTCCTTAGTTTTCTCATACATAACACCAGCTTCCTGTGGATTTGTTTGCACTGATGCAGAGACAGAAACCATGGTGAGATCCCAGTTTCTGAGGTATGATAATTTAAATCTTTTTCCCCTGGATTTTCTTGGGGTGGCTCTAGCAAATACATAGGCTTTAAGCACTCCAAAATCGGAGAGAGAAATATTTCAGCACCTGAAATCTGTATAACACAAGCTTGCAGCATCTGTACAAAAGAGCATCTATCTTACAACAGGGTCCTTTCAACAGTCTCTTCCAAGAAGACGTCCAGAAAATGCCATTTGATACGGTGGATCAGGCAAGCTTATGAGAGGACAGTGTTACTGAGCAGTAGGCTGCATGTAAGTAACCAAAAGGCACAGAAAATATTTAGTCCCATGAAGACAGACAGCTACAAATACTTGCAACAACTTCACTGTATAAAATATAGGTGCAGAAAGGGATTGACATCTATTTTTCTCCACCATTGCCATAAACTACTCTGATATTACTCTGCTGGATGAGACAAGTAGTAATGGATAAAAAAGCACCTCCCCGTGTGCTTGTTTGGTTCCATCCATTTTTGTGGCAAACTTTCCCGGATGAAAAACTTAGTGTTGGCCATTCAGTGTCCACCTATGGGACTATGATGACACCATGGTCACCACACTGAACATAAACTTAACACCCAAACAGACCCTCAAGCCAAGGGGCACTTAGATTTTTCAAATGCTGCTTAGAGAGACATGTTTTCTTTACTAAGATGGTTCCTCTGCAGGATATTATTTATTTGGAAAGAAATTAAAGGAAAATTTGAAAATCTTAGAAGGCAATCTAAGGCAAACAGCCTCATGGAAAATGGGAGCACTGAGCATTTGCCTAAGTCTTTGGTGTACTGTGCGTTTGCTGAGAGTGCACAGAGAATCCACAAATGTCAGACAAGGTGACCTGGAAGCTCAGTGCTGCTGCAACACACAGGGCTTATCCTCCCAGATACACCCCACATCCTCCTCCATCTGTGCTCATCAGACACTTGCATGAGCCAAATCAACACCCAAAGCCAGCAAAAGAGATCCAAGTCTCTGGCCCCCTAAGGAGAGGAGCGAGAGGTCAGCTAAGTGTGATTTCTTCACAACTGAGGGAAACAAACTGACCACCACACTCCTTGAACAGCCCAACAAGCACTAGAGCCAGGGGAAGATATGACAGGAAACTGAAGGTGTAATACATAAACAACAGGGTTTTTTCCCCCAGGCAAAAAAAAAAGGAAGGAAAAAAAAAGTTACAGTAACTTCTTTCTTGAAAGACAGCTCAAAAGTATAGCTCTAGGATTATTTTCTCTTTGTTGCCAACTAAAAAGAAAAATCCTGCAAACTCTTAAGTTTTTTCTCCCCTCCAAAGTACTGAGTGGCATTTAGATTTTAAATAAATGGGAAAATAGACTTTTTGAAGTAGCACTCACATTCAGAGTATGTTTAACACACTAATCATTCTTCCAAAAGCAACAGTATTTAAAGAAGATACTTATTTCTATCAGCTTTAGACATTGAAATTGAATACAGAAATTAAAGTGGTCATTCCCTGGTTGAGTGTGTGACAGCAGAAAACAAGACTTAACAATCTGCTGAGAATACCACTCCCAAGCATCACCAACAGTTTAAATAAAGGCTCAAAAGCCATCACATTACCATATATGACAGCAGATTACAATTGTTATTACAGACCTTTCAGAAGAGGAAATTATGTTTCCTGTATTTCTTGAAAGTAGTCTTAGAATTTATTTAAAGCATAAGAGGTTTATAAAATAGTTTCATTAGACTTTTTTTTTGGTAACTGTAAGAATATTTATTCCTCTATTTTGAGCCACTTTTTCTTGGCACCATATAATAATTTTTTTTTGCTATGACAACAGTTTCCCTCAGAACATTGCTTTATGCAACAGCGACCTAAAGAATGTTCTTTTACTTCCAGTTTTTATTCCTTTTACAGGTGTGGGTCCTGCACTTAAGGAGTTGTATATTCCTCGACTAAATTCACAACATGAATTAAGAACCAACCACTGACAAAGAGTTACCATTACTGAGAAGAGCTTTGAAAAACAATAGAGAACAATATTTAAACTGTGGAAATAATATATCTTCTGGGTGTGTAGGTAAGTATCTAATAGTAAATTGTTACCTCTTCTTCAACACATCACCCATCCTCCCCTGGGAAGTACATACCTTACTTCATAGTAATTCACACTCTAGCTGACAATAACCATTGGTGATGTTTTAAGCAGTACAATCGCAGGACTATTTCATGAACTGAAGGACTTGCTTAAGGAAAAATGCTGAAAGTCTTGAAGTCTGTCCTTTCCAAGGAAGTCTTCGATCGGTCTTAAGATTGTCAACTACACCTAGTTATGTGTCTTTGTAAACTGAAGTCGTAAGAAATTTAACAGGCAGGGCACACTGAACACCCTGTAAAGCTCTGAACTTTACATAGATGGGAAGGAAAAGCTAAAGAGTATCTACTTCTGGAATATTCTTTTGATTTTCTGGAATATTCCTTTGATTTTCCAGTTGCTGACTACAATCTTGCAAGCACAAACAGCACTCTAATGCACGTCCATGACAACCATAATAAATAACTCAACACTACCTAGAGACAACAGTCAAAATCCACGGATCCTACCTATCCAACAACAGGCATTGACGAATCCTATTGAAGAATATGAAGATCCATAATCCATCACATTAAATACCATGAAAACAACATTAAAACTCCTAAAGGTGTACTGCACACCAGAAGAATCATACAGACAATAAAACCAACAAAACCAGACAGACAAAAACTCCACCCAAACCACAGATGAAACATTTGTCCTGTTACTCAAAGGAGGCTTAGAAAATACATTCCAAACTTAAGTTCGGAAATGAGAATTCTTTTGTCTCTTAAAGCTCAGAGTTAAAACACACCCCTGGGGTTTATGGTGTGTGACAACTCTTGCCCTGCTTCACCTCTTGCTAACAGCCCTCATGGTTCCACAGACATCAACTGCTTTTCTCTCCCAAATACTTAAAACTGATTAGCATTAACACATTACATCCAGAGTAATGGCTATAACCTTAGTTTGATGTTTGCTGCATCACCATCAGGCATGATGAAGACTAGGATGCCTGAGAGGCCACCATATTTTCCACCTGAATTAGTTGTCTTAAAATAAATGCAGAAATAAATAAATAAATCCCCTCTCCCTCTAAACCCTCACCTCGCAAATTATATTAGCAGCTCAATTGGTTTTACACTCTAGTACACACCATCTTTCTTCTACAGGGAAATACTTTTGAGATGGATGGAAACAACCCTATCTATTATAAAAATCACTCATGCTAACATACTAGCTTTTTTTTTTTTAATACTGTTTTGAAAAAAATAATTGGGCTCAGTGTTCAGCAATGGGAACAAAAGCAAGGAGGAAGACTGCATATAAAGTAGGACTGCAATTTCAGAGAAAATTTGCAGTTCACAGCTATTAATGGAGTTTGGTGGGGTTTTCTTGTTGTTCGGGGGATTTGTTTTGTCCTCAGAAAACATCTCGGTTTATGAAGATCAGCATCTTCCCTCTTGACACCACACTTTCCAATTAATAAGAATTTGAAACAGCTTTTTGCTACTGAATAGCTAGTTTTCACATGCTAATGCTATTTAAATCCTTCTTTACTTTAAATACTGAAGCTCACGAAGCCAAAGTACACTAAGAACATTCATCCAAGCCCATAAAGCATTACCTGCATGAGGTTACCAGCTAATGCTTGGCACCAACTAAAAAAATACAAACCTGAGAAATCCACCACAAGATGTACTACATGATCAACAACAACCTAGTCTCCATCCCTGGCAACTTGCAAGCTTTTAACACTTAGCATGCATTAGTCAAATATTGTGCTTAATTATTAGGACTAGGAACTGAAACCATGTTCCAAATGTAATTTCATGCAAAATTCTTCTGTCGCTGAGTTGTTTCCTATTTTGGTTTCTCCAGTGACACAGTACAGATAGCAGAGTATCTCCAAGGAGCTATTTAATTTACTTTTATATTTAAAAAAAAAACAAACCCAAACCCTACAATTAAGCTCTTCAATAAAGTTTTTATACTCATAGTTCCTAAGGGAGTGTCATATTTATTCTAAAGAAGGAGCATAATTTCAGTCTCTAAAAACTTTTTTAGTTCAAAATTAGAATTTACCAAAACCATGAAGGAAATCTGAAGCTCTTAACAACTATGAATTGTAATACTGCCTTCAAATGTTCTGAATGCCCAATAAGAGTCAAGTAGCAAGAAGCACCTCAGAAAATGAAGAGATTAATCACATAGTAGTGTTTTCTAACACTAAGCTTTTTGAAAACACCTCTTTCTGTAAAGGGAATTATCAAACAAATTTAGAAAACAAGCACAAACACAATTTGATCATGAAATTCTAAACAAAAAAGTTTAAAACAAAAAATATAGAATGTTTATTTCCTCTTATGGTTTACCTCCTGAGACTGATCAAAGGCTAACCAGAACCTTCTCTAGAATGGAAATCCACAACAAACAGGGAAATAAAAAGGAATTTAGTCTCTTTGCTACAAAAATAGATAAACATAGGGAATAGCCTGTGTATTGTTAGCTGATAGGTTCTTTTCTACCATACAGAAGACACCCAACTTTCACTGACATTTATGCACGTAGAGACATTGCAGTAGGGAAAGCTGTGATAGAAAACAGCAGAACATTTGTGACTCTGGCAAGAGCCAGTTATGAAGCACTCAGTTGAAGAATTCATTTAGCGTTTTAGCTAATTGTCAATGTGAGTCTCTCTCCTGTAATTTAAGCTTAACCTATCACCAGCCAACATGAAGACTGGGTTATCACCTTCTCTGCATCAACCTTTTACTTTTTAAAAACTTCCATTGGCTTTTTCTCTCCTGCAGAAAAGACAATCCTAATTTCCTCACTTGTTCCAAAGAGGGAACGCTGCTATCTAGCCCTCTGTCATTTCTCCTTTCCTTGGAGCTTTCCCAGAATGGGAATTCTTCTTCCATGCTCCAAACTGAATACAAGTACCTATTCTTTTAACCACAGTATGAAAGGGGGGTGGGGGATGATACTATTTTATATATTTTAATACAGAATATTCTATAACAAGAAGTCACAATGCCTGCCTTTTTCACAGCAGCATAACAACGTGGACTTGCATTGAATTCCTATTTCATAGCAACCATGAAAAACATTTTCACAGATTCACTACTTCATCTTGTGTTTCTACTGCTGCTGCTGCTGATGCCACCCAAGTGTAGTTGCAAGCCTGTACAGTTCCACCAAATCATTTTTGTTTTATTTTTCTCCTATTTTAAATTATTCAGTGCTTACAAAGGAGGGTAGGTGTCGAGAGGATGGGACCAGTCTCTTTCCAGTCTCTTTTCCCAGTGATAGGACAAGGGGCAACAGGCACAAACTAGAACACAAGAAGTTCTGTCTGAACATAAAAAAAAGCTTTTTTACTTTGAGGAACAGGCTGCCAGAGAGGCTGTGGAGTCTCCTTGTCTGGAAACTTTTCAAACCTACCTGGACCTGATCTAAGCATACCTGCTTTAGCAGGGGGGTTGTATTAGATTGTTCCCACAAGTTCCTTCCAATCCCTACAGTTCTGTAGTACATCAATCCATCGTAATAATTTTGAACCCCAGATTACTGTTAAATAGGCTCACAGGCTCAATAACCTGGTTAGCCTCAGCAAGTTCAAAGGACACTTGTTCCATCATGGGTGGCACTAATGAAAGTGTGAAGAATGACTAGACATTATCAGTGCTTTCCAAGCAGCATTTCACCGACTGTAAAGAAGTTGCACAGCCCCCAGGGTACTCACGTGNGCACTTTCATTAAGATGTTTCTTCCCTAAGCCTAACAGAGTAAGCATCATAGGTTAAGATGTGTGGTGTCTACCACTTCCCTCTTCTCCTTGTATAGTTAGAGAAAACTTTGCACATGATGAAGTAATATTGAGCTTTCTTCTCCATCCTCCCAGCATGGGTACCTTTCTCTCTACCACACAAAATTTACTGTCGTGTTGAGAGGTGATTAAGGAGCTGAACACCATCAGCTCTGCTGGAAGGAAGCAGCTTTGTACCAAAGCCTAGCTGGTCAGGGCAGCAGCAGGAGCAGCTACTCCCTGGCCCACAGGGATCAGCAAGGACACAGCCCCCAGGGTACTCACGTGTAACTCAACCAGGTCATCCAGACTAGATAGGTAGCCTCTGTGTGCCTATTTTGCTTGCCCCTGAGCCCTGTCTTTCACCTCCACAGCTCCAAGAAACAATCCTCTCTGCACTCCACCTGGTGCTTTCTCAGCTCAGAACGCCAGGGTGGGAAAGATGGGGAAAGGGTCTGAGCTTCAGCAGCATTTGTAGTAGGATGCCAAGGCTCCCACTGCACAACTCAGGCTGGCCCTTTGGGAGGGGAAGACATGCTGAAATGCTGGCAGACAATGCAAGGCATGAGCTGGAAGAAAGTGCAGCATCCACGCTCCTGGTGGAGGGCAGTGCCCAGAACTGCACCTCAAGGACTTGAGGGTCAAGCAACACCAGGCCAGACCAAAGGGCTGTACAACCAGAAGCCATGAGGGAACAAAGAGGTCACCTGACAGTGTCAACACACCAGTTTTATTTCATGTGCATCCTCCTGAACTACAGACTATGATATGCAAGTGAAGAAACCCACAGCTCTGGGAAATATCTGCCCCTATTACAGCAGCTGATGCAGCTATTTCCATTGTGAGTGTTAATTCATCAAGGAAAAATTAGAGACTAACAACAGAAATTACTTACATTCTCATGACTTAGCTTATATAAAAATCAGCTGCTCGGGTTTGGTTGGTTGATGGTGGCAGAGCTGCTAGGACCCGAGTACCTGACTGCAGACAGAGAGGGGAGGGGGAAAAGGATTCCAGTGCCTATAAATGCAAAACACCATTCTGACTTTACACATCTGCAACCTCAATTTCCACCACTCCCTTCTCTAATGTTCTCATTATTACATGATACATAAATAAGCAAGCAAGCCCAGAGATTTAGGAATTCACTGGAGTAATTAAGGCTGCAGAGCTTGGGTCAGAATGACTTCTTTGTCTGAACAATAAGCAAAAAATTTTAAAAATACCTTCAGAAGCTAAAATACTTGAAGTCTTTACAGCTAATAAAACCCATTTCTTTCAATATCAGCTGCTAACTACCACTCTAGTTGCAAATCTACTGAGAAACTTATCAGAAGAAAAATACATTGAGCGACCTAAGATATATTTTGAAAGCAAGTCATTTATTTTTTTTCCTTGTAATATAATGAAGCATTCTTGTGATATGCACCATGGCAAGGGTGAGGCAAGGCTTGAGGCAACCACATGGCTCAGTCAGTTAGCAAAGCAGGAATTAAGGCAGTGCAGGTGGCTATGGAAGTATTCAGTGCTGTTTAACTTTAATGAACCAATTTGAACAATGTGTGATAAAATCAGCATATAAAATGATGCACATTGCTAAAATCATCAAGAGAAATGCTTTTCTCCTGCAAGGCTCAATAATTCCACACAAAAGGCACCTTCAGAGATTGTGGGTGTACAGGGATACGGGAGGGTGAAGCCAACAGGAGCAAAAGCAAGCATATAACAAATGCACATAATATCTACCTGTGTAATACCAGACACCTGAAGTTTATCTAAAACAATTGTTCCTCTGTCCTTAATTTTCCACTTCTCTTTTGCCAGAGCTTACTCGGTTCTTGTGTTTCATAGCAACTGATCAATTGTCAGTTTATTTTTGTAATTTATATTCAGAGAATATATTAATTTTTGACAAATTAGCATTTGCTTGAGAATGCTAATACTTTTGTATTACAAGATATCCAATAAATCAAGCTTCCATGAAAAAAGGAGTGATAATGTTATCTAAACCATGCTGCTCAAGTTCAAAAATCACACAGCACTGTAACTTTTGGGAAGGAAAACTACCAACAGACCATAATTTTTAATATCTGCCACAATTTCTACCTTAATTCAAAGGTCAGCAAGCACATTTGCTACTCTGAGTGATCAGTGCCTTACTGTCTTTATAAGGTACAATTACTTGGACAGCTATTTATCATCTCTAACAATTAAAATAATTGCTTCTGTCTTCAAAGAAGCAAAGGTTATAAAGTTTCACCTCCAGTCAAAGCTTTAAAAATTTGATTACTTACTCCAGACTGATAGGGGCATCACATTGGTATGATAAGAGGATTCTACACTGATAAATCATAACGCTATTGAAAGTGCCATGCTGCCAGACAGACTCACTTTAAGCAGCATACTGGAAAATTTCCATTTGATGTGAGTCATATACAAGGCTCTTACCCTTTCATTTCAAACTAAATGCACACCAGCCTGCAGTACCCAAAATAATGAAAAGCATTGGAGTAACCCTGCATCACCTCCAAACACACAAGTGTCCCATCAGAGTCAACAGAAACTACCTGCATGAGTCATTTTGGGTGCTTTGTAATTAAGCCGAGGAAGGAAAAAGACAACAACATACAAACCTACACCCAATTACCTGGGCAGGCACATCAATATTGCTCTGAATTATTTCTGAGAGTTAGCCAGTTCAATAGGCATATTTAATACTACACAATTCTCTATTTGGATTATTAATTTCTACTCAAGATCACTCAGCACTGAGTAGGCAAAACATTCTTCATTCTGCTAGCTAGTTCACACACCTATGGCAAGCACCTTATTGCCCAGAATAAAAGAAAAGCAAGGGGGAGAAAAAACACTAATAAAACCCAAATGATCAAAGAACAAATTCAGTAGAAGATATCATATAAATATAGGTTTCATCACCCTGAAACTCTTCATAAAAATCACATCAAGCATGTTGGTGGAAAAAAAGCATCACAAAACCAGATGGAACAGCAGAAATGAAAAGTAATAGAAATATGTGAAAGTAAAGAATAGCTAGACAAGAGGAAATAAAAAGGAGAAAAAACACAAACACCAACCCAAACCACACCTTGTTAAAAGGGCAACTGTCAAGCTGCAGAGAGGTAAACAACAGAGTGCTATGGGATGAGCCACAGAATACATCATGGTACAAAGAAGCAGAAATATTCTGGCAAGACTTCTTGCAATACACCTGTGGGAGATGGGTCAAAGTAACAGAGAACAAGAGCATTACAAACGAAGAAGGGGTGCAAGAGTAACATGTGAAATACAGTTGTAAAACATCAAATGTCAATAAAGTCTTCGGATATAAATTTCCAACAGCTGAAAAGACAGAAGCAGGAGGAGAGGGGTTCAAGAGAGAGCAGAGCTATAGCTCAAATACAGTTAGGCACTGTACAATTTTGCCAAGACCAGCTAGGCATTAGATGTGGTTAAGAGATGATGCTACATGATCCTAAAGTCCTCTTAAAATAGAGCTTTAACTAAATGATTTTGCATATAAAACCTGGAGAGGATCTTTTTCCCAAAACAACGTGCTTTTGGAACATCATCTCAAGAGTTCTGGGATATGTTTTTCTTATACATGGATCTCACCCATGTTTAGAAAGCAAAACCTCCCATTTCTAGGCTACCAATTCAAGAACAGGAGTGCTGTTCTAGCAGGTATCTGGCAATGTAATCTTCCAGTAGATAGCATCAGTTTAGTGACTTCAATCTGCTCAAGGCCAGTATCTGCCTCCCAAAACCCACCCTCTATTACTTTAATTTCTGCAGAGATTCCATCAAGTGAATAGGCAATAAAAACAAAGTACTGAAGAGTTTTTGTCCAATAAGTCGGCAACACAGAAGACTGGGAACAACCCTACCAGTTCCAGATAGCTAAATAATTAGGGCTACAGACTACAAAAACTCCACATTTTTCATAGCTTGAAATAGCCTTAAAGAAAACCCCAAATGAGACCCACTAAGGGCTTTCCTTGACCTTCCCAAGGAAGGTCTGATGGGAGGAGAACACCCACGCTGGAGATAGATGCAGGTTTTCTTAAGCTCTCAGTCCCTTTCTGAGCCCTTGTGGAAGGGCTGTGCAAATAACTGTTAAAAGGCTGCCAAGTCTGCTTTGCAGCATCTCCTTTGGAGGTTAATAGGACACTTGGAAATCTTTTTTTTTTTCCTCATTAAACAATTTCTAGTTTTCCTCTGAATCTCTGCTTGTTCAGATACAGATAAGCAACATTCCTGTGGATTTATTTCAGGAGGCACACATGCAAGTGAAAAACTTTATTATTATTCCACTTCTAGCTCCATTTTAGGGAAAAAAAACAAACAAACAAACCTCAAACTTTTTCCTATGTTTCATATTAACTGATGCTATGTATTTCTGTAAAGGGCATAGCTATAGAGAATGAATAAATAAATGGAGGGTATGGATATCCTACAGAGATGTATGGGAGGTATAAAGTGTTTAAAATTGTTGAAATATAAATGAGAGGGATTCCCAGTTTTCCTCCCCAGTGTCTTATGTCTCTTACTAAGATTTGATAATCATACAAGATAAAACTGTAGATTCAAATGTAGGCAGGGAAAAGAAAACAGTGTCTAGTAAGTAGAACAGAGGACACAGAACAGGATTTAACTGGAGGGTTGAAGAGAAACTGACACTTCATTCAGAAATAATTCTGAGTATTAGGGGGTTTAATAATAATAATAAGGTTTCAGAAAGAGTTCTCACTCTTGTAAGTGCCAAGGGAGAATAACAACACAAAAAAAGACCCTGCTCTCACACATTTGCTAGTTATAATGTGTAGTATTAAATGAAAGCTATGAAGCAAGCTGGCATGCTGCTGTATGATGGCTATTGTCCTTAAAATAGGTACCAATTTAAATCCTTGATTTAAGACACTATAATAAATCAGATCTTGAGGAACTGCCTTTGCTTTGTGGGGTCTGGAGGGCAGGCAGGTGAGGGAAATGATGGGGCTGTTTGGTTTAAGTTCTTCAAATAAAATACACCTTATACCCAATCCACATTCACAAAAAATCTCTATATCCCACTTCGAATGGGGAGTGGGGGTGATGAAAGTTCATTTTTCATTCCTCCAGCATCACAAAACACTACCAATCCTTTATAATACATGATCATTCACCTTCACCAACAAAAAGAATCTCAGCTACTGCAAGACCAGCACCAATAAAGAAGTAGCCAAAAATTGCAGTTGAAGAAATGGCCCAGCAAACACAGCTCTGGTCCCCCTAATTCTGTCTGTTGCCAGACCTTTGACTACTAATGCAAACTTTCCTATGTATTCCTTGAGAGAAAAATCTCTTCCACCACTAACAAAATCTCAGTTTTATCTTCCATCTCCTTCCTGCTCTCCAGCATGTGTACTGTGTTTTGCCAAGCAGTGCTTTGCCACGCTGCTGAAGTGATTCAACCTGCCACAGCTCTTTTCTGGTTCATACAACTCACACTAAGTCTCTTAGAAAAAGATTTTGTCCACTCACACTGTTTCCCTAATACAGTCTGCTCCATACACAGTGCTTTTCTTGTGAAGACAAATGTAGCACAGCATTGGAAGAGGTCTTATGGATTAAACTTAATATAATATCTCTGGAAAAAATCACTTCAATGCAAACTATACAATACCCATCCCATCATGCATAAAAGACTGCTCACAGGAAGCTTTCATCTCTTTTGCCAAACCTGGATTCTCTGCTGCATTTCAACTGCCCCTAAGAACATCCAAGATTTTGCCCTCTCAAGAATACCTAAGAAACTGCACCTCCCTGGGAAGGGGGAGCAGCAAACCACAAGAAAGGGCTGGAAACAACGCACTGAAAGCAACTTCAAGATTAATTTTGTGACACTCCCCATTGATCAAGTCTACAAAAACTTTGAATCCAATAGAAGGACTGATTACATTTTAATTTTATTACTGGATAAAGGCTTTTTGCAAAAATACTGAAACTAGGAACCTGTGAAATTACTACTTATTTAAAAAAAACACTTCTTGTCTAGCATGAACACCCTCCAGACTACTACAAATGACAAGGAAGGGTAATTCTCAAGGCTTTCCAATGAATGTAAATAGCTATGTTGTAAAGAAATAGGACAAATCCTTAAAAACACACCTGCACATCTGTAAAGCAACAGGATGCTTGACCTCATAGGTTACTAAGCACTTACCAGACAGTTGTGCACCTGTGAGTAACCATTCAGTTTGCTGTTTCTACACTCAAGATTTTTGCTGATGGTTTCCCACCTTTTAACCAGGCATCCTCTCCCGTTCATACAATGCAATTTTTAAATATTTCTTTGGAATATTAATTATAAAAGAATCCAAGTGGATATGCTATTTCTGTACGCATAAATTACGTCCTAAACCTCAAGAAACTACAGTCTAAATTTAGGGAGAAACATAGGAACAGGAAAAACATGTACTGAAACAAAGAGGAAAGTTCTTTTAAAAGACCACATAACTTACAAAGGAAAGACACTATTATTTGTTTGTTTATTTTTTAGTGCACAAGAATAGGTACTATATACACAAAAGACCTCACCATTTCTGAAAACCTATAAAGGAAGATGCCAAAAATATATAAAAGAGCCAACTCTGCCATGCACAGCTTCCCAGAAGCTGGCTACCAGACTCTTGTCCCTCGTTAGTGCTCTACTGCTAACAGTGCTGAGATTGAAGATGAATCTCTCCAACATTCCTCACTTCAGGACCTGTCTGCTGCTGCCTAATTTCTCAACAATATGGAGAAGTTATTCATGGATAGAAAAAGAGCATCCAGAGTTTTTTTTTTCCATAAACATTTTATGAGGCTATGAAATCAAATCTTCTGTGTAGTAGAAAGAGATGCAAAAACATAGTTGTCCGTTTACAGCTCGACAGCTTGTCAACACTTCTTGCAATTTTTCTTATGGAATATTTTTGTCTGAATCAAAATTCACACCTTAAATGAACGAAAAACAACACTGAATGTTGCTTCCCTGCTTTCCAGTGCAGAACGAGGAAGGAAAGGCAAAAAGAGAGTGCTTTTAAATCCACTTCAAAAATTAATTATGTTTTGTTTCAATTACATCCTGTTACCATAAAAATATATTTTTAATCAGTTCTAGACAGAAAACAGTACTCTTGACTATATAAAGATGCTAATCAGTGATTCATACTTTTCTGATTACTCAACAAGATTTCTACTAATTTGAAGACAACACAGAACTGTGTCACTTCCCACTCAGAAAAGAAATAACAGGTTGCTTCATAGAATGAATGCAGCTTCACAGCTCCCTTCTGAGCTTCTATTTCTTCGAGGGTCCCTAATCCAAAATGTTGGCAGTCTTATGCAAATAAAATGGCCCCACACCTTTCAGAAGGTGTATCCAAACAACAGGCCTGCTGTCATCCAAGTTTTCTCTAAAGAGAGGAATCCTCAGTCATTTCTCTTGCTTAACTTTTAACAGCCAGCACTTTCAGCAACATCTGTGACTATAAACTAGTTCCCAGCACACCTCTTCCAGCTGCCACTAAGCCATGCAGCATGAAACTGAGAATATTCAGGTCCTATTATTACCAACCACAGAAAACAATCATAGTTTTACAGTAATATCCATCCCTGTTGTTTGGACAAAAAGCAGCAGTTGCAGAAAACTACTTAAAGGGGCAGCTTCACAAGTCACTTGAAAGATATTTTTAGTACCCTTTGATACATCTGCAGGTCACTCCACACCAGGTCCATCTGGTAAAAGCAACAGCTGAATACTAATCTATCACATCAACACCTCTGCTTCCCAAAGGTAGTTTAGAGTCAGCCACTTTCTCTCCAAGTCATGCCAAGATAGAGCTGCAGAAAGCACTAAGAAGGAACTTCTGAAATAAACTCTTACGTATTTGCATGAAACATTAGAAGAATATAATAATTGTGACACTGACCATTTGGGATGTTTAAGGAACAGCATACTAAGAGGACTACTCTTTCCCCACATTCTTCCTTCCAGCAAGCTGATTAGGAACTCCACGAGCCACACTTTATAACTGAACTCCTGTTTTAATCCATCTATACTTTGTCCAAAAAAAAAGTAATTATGTGCAAATGTCCTTCATTAGGAAGTCCTGCTCATTTCATTATCTCATCCTACTACTGGTTTTTCAAAATTCAAGCCAAAGTAGGAACAAAGCCATCTCTCTCTATCCCTTTTTCTTTAGTTATTCTGCTTCTTTACCTTTTCAGATGTGTTTTACCCTTTCAGATGATACTCAATCCAGTCTTGAACACATGAAGAGATGAAAGCACCACTGATTTATACAGCCTCTTTGGTAAAGAAGATTGCATCAAGCCAAGCCCACCACCTGACCACACTCTCCTTAACCACATGACACACCTCCTGTGGGTTCACAATAACAAAGCAAATTAGCAGAAACAAATGTTATGCAAGAAGGTTTCCAAAGGACTGCAAAGCTAAGGCTCTTTCAGAGAGCAGTATTTATGTGCCAGTGTATGCCTGCAAAGGTAATTCTAATAAAACAGAGTTGCACTGTTAAACCATGCCACTTGCACAAGCATCAAGCATGGACATATTGACATGCACACAAGAGCTACCTAAAATTGCCTAGGACAAGGGAGTGCCACCAACTGTCAGGTTTTTTCCCCATCTAGCAAAAGAAGCTCTAGTAAAACCAGTCTATGTCTATTGCACCTACCCCGCAGCGGGCAAAGTCCACATGCAGGACAAGATTGCAGTTTACTCGTAGCCTACATTTTCCCAGCCAATATCTTTGACAGTAACACAATATTTGACTGTTTGCCAGGGACTATTTACACTGAACTCAGACCCATTCGACAGTTTGGATGACTAAATCAGTGCATTATCCTTTACACACTAATACCTTGCTTGATGTCATCCAGTCACTCAATGAGAGCTTTCTGCAACTGTCTGGAATAAGCTACAGGTTTAATCATCCTAAATAACTTTAAATGGTGACTTTTTAGTCCCAGAATCCATCCAGTTTCACAAAACATTTGACTTGGAAGAGCAAAGGTCACAGGACATACTTTGGAAAGTACTACCAATAACTTTCCACTGGGAAGACTGGATGGTTTTCCTACTTCTTACCCTAGTCCTTTTCAAGGGCTAGCACCAGATTTGTCACCTCACAGTGACAGCAACAGTCGGGACACCAGATGATACCTCCACAATTTCACACTGGAGTTTCTTCGGTATGTCTGGAAGAGTATTCACTGCTTCCAATGATTCCTTGCAATAGACAGTATCTGTTATGGGGACCTCCTATATACAGAGCCAGAGATGTCTTCTTGTGAAAGCTTCCTCTACTTTGTATTTGCCATTCAAATAATATGTTCAGCTTCCCTGTAATAAAGTGGCCTGGAATGTTCTTGTTAATCATTCAAAATCTGTTCTTCCCAAGAGCACCCTCCAAGCTCTTAGCTCTGATGTCTCACCAAAAGTTCGGGTTTTAATTAAATTCTAAGCTTTTAGCAAGTTCCTACTAAAAATCTGTCTTGGACAGCTGTATTGCAACATTGTATTTAATGTTCCAGGGTTTGTTCTCTTTCCCGATTTCCTCATTGGTACATAATTCACACTTTTAATACATTTCATTAAAAAAAAAAATTAAGACCTTGAGCATTACTAGTAACCTCATTCTTCAATTATGGCTAACAAAGCCTGAATTCACAATCCAAGCCCTCTGTCAGCCTGTCAGCTTTTCTTCCAGCTTTATTCCCTACTTTTCAAATTATCAGAAAACCTGATGCCACCATTTATGCACACATACCTGTGATGGATCAAACACCACACTTCCCAATAGCAACTCTCCTCAGCTTATTGTAAATGTGCCCTTATTAGAAAGGCAGGAGAGTAAATAGTTTTCACTACATTATACTAAGTAAAGCTTGTGAATCTGGACTCGGGAGTATTAAGTAATTACTTGTCCTTGCCATGGCAGGAATATAAATCTAACAGTTCTGTGACATCAGTAATGATCTTCACAAATCATGGAAGAACATAATCCAGTCTTCTTCAACACCACAAGATTTTTATGCAAGACTTGAACAATTTAAGCTCCCCTGATATTCCAAGCAACGGACACAACCCAAGTCCTTGCACACATGGAAAAGTGAAGGGTTAAAGAACTGAAGACACCGATATGAGCGGGCAGAAGAATTAAGTACACCTGCATTCCTTGTTTCTTAGACAAGAAAAATGTGGCAGCCAAGTGAGCAAGGCAATGTGCCCACTGTCACAAAATTACTTCATTAAGGTGGGATGACAGTTTCACAGTTTTTGAGATGGGCAGCATTACACCGTTCCTTAAAAATATTCAGTGCTTTGTCACAACACCTCCTTGAAGAAACTTAAGAGGGATGTATATAAGCATGTCTCTGCAGCAGTTTACTTTCCTTAGGTGGTCTTCAACATCTTCATTCTCTCTTCATACAGCTTAAGCACCATCTTGCTTCAACTCGGTTGATTTAAAACAAAACCAAACAAAAAACCAACCAAGCAAAAGAAAAAAACAACAAACAATCAAACAAAAAGAAAAACCCAAACCAAAGCAAAAAACAAACACACACACCCCACCAGCACCTACATTCCCTTATTTGTCCCTCTTGGACAGATGATGCAGGAAGATACATCAAGGAAAAAAACCAAATAAATAAATAAAATTATTTAGAATTCAGCTTTCCTCAGATAAGAAGTAAAGCCTAAAATGAAAACAGCCTCAAGGCAGACTATACATATGTCACGTTATGACTACTCCAAGGCAGCTTCTAAATAGTAAGTGCATAAGTCACTATCAATTTTTTATGATTTGATAAATTACAGAATGTTAGGGGTTGGAAGGGACCTCCAAAGATCATCAAGTCCAACCTCCCTGCCAGAGCAGGACAAAACTAGAGCAGATCACACAGAAATGCATCCTGACAGGTGTTGAAAGTCTCCAGAGAATGAGATTCCACAATCTCTTTGGGAAGTCCATTCCCATGCTTTACAACCCTTACAGTAAAGAAGTTCTTCATGTTGAGGTGGAACTTCCTCTACTCGAGCTTGAATCCACTGCCCCTCATCCTATCAAAAGGCATGAGTGAGAAGAGGTGGTCCCTGCCTTCATGACACCCAGCCCTGAACTCACTAATATGGAGACCAGATCTGAATAGAGCATTATGGCACAGTAAGTTCCTAGGAGACATGAAACAGTCATAGAATCATTTAGGTTAGAAAAGACCTTTAAGATCACTGAGTGCAACCATAGACCTTGGACTGCCAAGTCCACCATCAAACCCCAGCCTTAAGTGTCACATCACCTCCAGGGATGGGGACTCCACCACCACCCCTGGGCAGCCTGTTCCAGTGCCTGACAACCCTCTCAGTGAAGACTTTTTTCCTAATACCCAACCTAAGCCTCCCCTGGTGCAACCTGAGGGCATTTCCTCTTCTCTTATAGCC
This sequence comes from Chloroceryle aenea, assembly GCA_013399075.1. Taxonomy (NCBI): domain Eukaryota; kingdom Metazoa; phylum Chordata; class Aves; order Coraciiformes; family Cerylidae; genus Chloroceryle; species Chloroceryle aenea. Next base: position 179,041 of record VWZY01004669.1, read on the forward strand.
TGTTACTTTGGAGAACACACTTTGGTTGCCCTTCTTTGAGTACGCAAAACCTGCTATGAAAAAAGCTTGTACTTAAAAGTTTTCTTCTCTCTGGGAAGAGCTGCAACTCTAAATCTATTATATTTAATTTGTCATATCATCTGTTACACACTTCCTGAAAACCTTGGCTTCAAGAGGTGTCAGGAACAAAAGAGATTTATTCTCCCTTTGGTGACAACCATTGGCAAATAACCACACTATGCATTCTTGTTATTACTTCTGTATATTTTCAAAGGTTTTCCTATAAACTGTCCCAAGAGAGTAAACAGCATTATTAGCTTGACTTGTAAAAGTTAGAAAAATCTGTAATTGAAGTCTAAGCTAACAAATAGTACCAGGATTTCTATCTTTACATCTGTTCTGCAGGTTTAAGAAAAAAAAAACACACAACACATCGCTTTAGTATCAAAATCACACATCATTTTCCTGTATTTTACTTTTTAGGTATATTCCATTAATGTTCTTTTTGTTGTTCACTGTAGTTCTACAGAAATGAAAATATATGGGCTTTCCATAATCACTGACAGAGTATTTTAAATACTGAATATTTTAGAAAATATTTCAAGATTTTTTTCAAAAAATATTGAAGAAAAACCCATAACAAAAAAAAAAGCAATCTATTTAGGATTGGCAGCATTGTTATTATGTAATTATGGGTCTAAAATGTTAGTTGCCATAACAACTTGGAATAGTTCTACACCCATTATAAATCTTTTGCTCTCTCTTCATATGTATGCTTATTTTTAACCCCGACTTCCTCCTGATGCACTTTTTGCTAGGCAACCTCATTAGCTAAACTCCTACTGTGGCAGATTGGCAGATACAATGGCAGGCATTCCCACAGCCAAACAAATATATTCTCTTCACACAAGCTGCCAGATGTGCCATATATCTTTGAAAAGTGGGGTTGTGCCTTCTTTAATTATGTTCTCTTCTCTTGGATCACAAAAAATTCTCCATTTTCTCCATCTCTTAATAAAGTGCTTAAAGACTTGAAATTACTATATTGTGCCAGTTAAGGGCACAATGGAATGCAATTTATGCATACACTTAATATAATATGGCAAGTCATAAACCTCAAACTTCAAAAACACTAGAATAAAATTGTACCTACCTTCTGTAATTTTACAAACTTGTACTATCTCGGAGTAGATTAAGTCTTTGAAAATGATTTATTTTACAGCTATATTGAAATTGAAATTAAAAAAAAAAAAATACAACAATTCATTAGAGAAAGATTGGAGAATATTTGAACAAATCTAGTCCTCTCTCTCATAAATCTCCAATATTGACATGCATGTCACTTATTTGTTGAATTTTCATTATAATGAAAAGTCGTAACAGTAATAAAACTGACTGTGTTGCCCCAGGAAACTGTATATAAATTAACACTGCCAACATGAAAAATCCTTCAGAAAAATTATGTTAAAGTTGTGATTATTAAAAAAAAAAAAGTCTGGTGTAAGATGAAGACATTTTGTTTGAGTTACACTTACTGTGAGCAATAGTGCCTGTATCAGATGGGAAGAACAATACAGGAATCCTAATAGCAGTGCAACACTTAAGGGAATGGGGTTTTTTCAATGATGTTTTAGTTTTGTTCCCAATAGAAGTCTGGACAAAATGAAATCTGCTTCCATATATACAGATCACAACAGGAAAAGAGCTGGACAGTACTTTCAGAGTTAGAAGGTTCCTCTGTCTTGTTCAGAAGTAGCAAATCTTACTTTAAAAGTATTCCACAATTACGGCAAAGAAGAGAAACAAATCCAAGATTTCACAGAATAAGAGAAGGCTGAGGTTGGAAAGGGACATCTGAAGGTCATCTGGTCCATACCTTCTGCTCAAGCAGGGCTATGCTAGAACTGGTTGCCCAGGACCATGTGACCAGATGGCTTCTGAACATCTCCAAGAACAGAGACTTCACAACCTCCCTGGGCAACCTGTACCAGTTGAAAAAGTGATTCCAGATGTTCACACAGAAACTCGTTTGTTGTGTCATCTGCCTCCTGTCCTGTCCCTGGGCACCACTGAGAAGAGTCAGGCTCAGTCTTTTTTCACACTCTCCCTGCAAGTATTTAGCTACATTGATAAGACTCTCCAATTCCCTAGCTCACTGATGCACAGGATTGTATATTTGCCCAGATTTAGGGAAAAGTAACATGGTGCTAGAGTTATGTGTGGAGCTTGGCAGAGGAAAGAAAGCTCCTGACTAAAAAGTAAGCATCATACAAGAACTGCACATTTAATCAGATCATCAAGAGAAACCCCTCTTTTAAAAGGAAAAAATATCTCCTTTCAGTAAAATTATCTAATTATTTTCATTGGTGATCTTCTAAAGCTCAAAGCATCACGAGACTTGGCCTTCATTGCACCAATTTTACCAGAACAAAATCTGAGCCAGAAAGCCATTCAGTGTCTCTGTTCTCACACAGGATGACAGGTCCAGAAATTCCAAATTAAAGACATTCAACCTCAATTTTGCCATATACTATGGCAACATTAATTTTCTTTATGCCCTGGCTTTGAAAGCAACAGGAACAATTCTTCAACATTATATGTTAAGTCAGCCTATTGTAAATAAAAAGCAAATAAATCATCCTGCAAACTCCGGGTCATTTTATATACCTCTTATTTGTATTGTGTTCCAACGTGCCCACCAACTCACGGAGAGTTTCATCTTCAGGACTTCTTTTCAGAAGAATTAATTTGGTGAATAACTCCTTGATTTATATTCCAAAGGTCAATTAAGAGTTCTGCAAATGGCTGGCATCTCATCAAATTGATAGCAGATTAAAACTGGAGTCATTAATTCTTTTTGATAAGCAGTGCAAATATGTATGAAAAATGCTTGCTTGCTCTTTTGCCTCAGGCTTCCTTAGTGCATCACTTGGTCTCATTTAGCACATAGGAAGGTACTTAGGGGGGGAAAAGCTATGAAGGAAATAGCAGAATCCTTAAGATCTTGTGCACATGTATTAAGGTAAACAAACAAACAAAGCAATTGTAAAGGACTTTTATGACCTTGTGCCTCTATGCATAAGGCTGGGATTAAAGCACTGGAGGAGGCTGGGAGGGGAAGAGTCAGAGCAGAAAGGGGAAGAGATGGCTAGGAAATGACAAAGTACAAAATCAACATTTTTCATCATTTAGGCAGTGAAATAGAACTAGAGATAGTTACCTTTTTAATTAACATGGAAGGTCAAAGACAAACATCATTATATATAATTTTTCTTCCTATTATAAATTTCAACCGTGCACAGAGGTGTTAGAGAAGCATGCAAATTACCAGAGGTTTTTTTTAAAATATTAAAATTAACTTGCTTATTTAATGCAAAAAATATTCATTATCCTATCAACTCCAAACATGGGAAGAATTACTATATTTCAAGTTCAGGTCTTTGATCAAAGTTTGTTTCCTCAAGATCTATAGCATTTGAGATCTTAGAGAAAACTCATACACTGATGACATTCCACAACGAAAACTTTGTTGTGGTAAATGATGAATTAAAAGCAACTTTTGGTTCACATTTAGTAAAAAACATTCCCTAATATTCTTGGAAACGTTCTGATATTGGAATTGAATTTAGTAATGGAACACACAAAACGTGTAGCAGTTTAGATTTCAAAAACACTTTTAGATTAGACCCTGGCTTTGTTTTATTTCTCAAACTTTATTTCAAAATATAATCTTTTAAACAAAGTTACAAAATATTTATGAAACCTGCCAAATAATTTAAACATTTGGTCCATCAGCTCCAGATGTTATAATCTTGTCAGTAAAATTCCTTGACTACTACTTTCAGTTTTATATTATCTCCGATTTATTTTTTTCTATGTAACTACCCAATCTCAATTCTAAAGAGAAGTAAATCATCAGGAAAGAGTTTTCAGTCCCACAGTTGAAGAGGAAGGGATGGAAGCACGTAACAGATTGGAACTTATTTTCAGCTAATACTTAGTCTTTTGCTACTTTAAGTCAATTTTCTTCACTGTGACTCCCACATATGCCCAAAAGACTTCAGTACATTTCTAACAAGCCATGCTGAGCCTCAAAGCGAAGGAAGACAAACAGATCATGGAGATCACCCTCCACCCCTAACCAAGCTTTTATATCACTAACTCAGGGGTAGGTTTTCCTCATATTTCTTCATCTTTAACTGGACTAACACAGCAACCAAAAAAAAGAAAATTACATTCTAAAAAGTCTGTGTGATCTCTTCCACAAACATGCTGCAGTATCCTGAGCGTGATTTTATTTCTTTCCCTCTAATAAAGGGTTTTCCTTCATTATTTTTACAACTAATTCATTTTCTTTCCCATTTTACCTAACTTTCCAAGCAAAAACCCAGTGCAGCACACCTGAGTAAAATACCTTACAGTGTAACCTGTTCCACACTTGAAAAATGTTAAGATTTGTAATAAACTTTGTTCACCTGTTAAGTTCAGTACCTATCATTATATGGCAACCACACATCACATTACACCTTTCTCCAGCTCACTAAAACACTGCTGAATAAAGGTGAATGTTGAATACATACTTTCCTACTGCCCATTTACACTCTTAAACATGAAATTTGATTTCTTTTACAGATCAATTTTTTATTTAACAACAAAATAAAAAAATCAGCAAGCTGTAAAACTTCGACTTCACCTTTTTAAGTGCTGCTGTAGTGATGTTAGATTCTTTGTGAACAATACCACACTTTACTTGGGGAACAATCATAAATGCTATCATAATTAGGATTTCAGTTAAGGATCAAAGAGATGGAGCAGATGGGATGCATGAGACAAACATTTGAATGCAAATATCTTTGTTAAGAGGAAATTCGTTAAGAGGAGCTATCAAAGCACATGGAAGATAAGTGTTCATCTATTTAAGTCAAATATATTTGAAAGTCTCTCCCAGCAGGAAAGTCAGCTAAAGTCTTCCAGCAATCCAGTAACAGTCAGCACCTGACTCAGAGAAGAGCAGCAAAGATTTCTCCCAGTTGTCTTTTCAGAATTCAGTAGGAAAAACCTTGGTAAACATCTGTACGAACACCACTTCCCTCCTCTTAAAGCTCTCACCATTTGTTACTCATGGTCAGCAGAAAACACTGAATGCTGTATTCCAACAACACGTTGCTCTCCCCCCAGTGCTACTATTTCTGGTTTATTCATGGGAAAATTACAACACCTAACTGCAATTTTCACTTGCTTTCTTGTAACCCATTAGCTGACACTAGCAAGACTACCTGAAGGATCTGGTCAAAGCCCTGCTCACCAAAATACACACCTGTCACAGATGTCATGATGGCCAAGGAAATACTCTGTTGGCTCCTCTGTATTATAAAAAGGTTGAAAATGAAAAATATCAATATTCTACAACACTCTATCGTACATAACCCTGGTACAGGCTTTAAAACATTGCCACACTCTGAATATATATGTGTGTGTGTATACATAGACATAGTATTCCCACCAAGCAGCTTCCTGGGAAGTGAATAAACTAAATCCTCCCCAAGACAGACAAAGACAGGCCTATGCACCTTCAGGGTTTTGCATTCCAGCTCGTTCCTCCCGCTGCAGCTCCACAGCACACATCCAAGCAATCCCTTCTCCAGACTGAACAGACAGTTCTGGGTTTGGGTTGCACATGTGGAAACAAATAAATACACAAACAAGCTACAAAAACAAGATCTCAAGGAGGCCAGTTACAGTCACTGAAAAGTAAAAAGTGACAAAACAAGCAACAATAATGAAAAAAATCTAAACTAGCCCAATTTGTTTTAATGTTAACTTCACTCACTGGGGAAATAAATGTTTAAAATAGGGTTGAAGAGCATTTGCATCACTTTTGCTTACAATCACTAGATACTGCAATGTCTTTGTTGGCTGGGTTAAATCACCAATTAAACCTTTTTCTCATGCAGCCACTTGCTGGCCATTCTCAGAAGAGCTGGGAATTCTTTCAGATCCATTGAAGAGACTGTCATTTGTCATTCAGTCTTACCGAGTGGCACTTCTGAATCCTTAACCTCACTCACTTCTCTGTTCCCTGTTCTTTCCCAGTTGTCGACATCTGGTTTTGAAATGGACAATAGTGCAAGGGCAAACACTTAAGCAAATGGAACCGCATCTGCCCACCACCAAACTCCAGCTGTACTTTACACCTCTACGTGGCTGTAAGACTGCCAGTGACACCCAGGATCTTTTGAGTCATTGCTTTTCAAGCTCCAGTCCCACAAATACTTTTAGTCCTAAATATCTGACTGAACACAGGTAACAAAACAAGCAATACTCTGGAAATAAAACACTACCTGCATAAAACAAACCACCACCACCCAAACCAACAAATAAAATCTACTTAGGCTACCACCTTTAAGCCTCATTTCCCCCACGATACTGCTCTGCTGACAGTATCCTATCAACCACCTCCCAAGCAGATTATTTTCAACAGCACCAAAAGTTTTGCTTCTTTTCTAGTCTCAAAAACGTAGATCATACAATGACAGCATCACATCAACAAGCTCACAAGAGGATTTAAAAAAGAAGAGCAAAAAATTTGGAATAATATCTATATATATATTTTTTTTTAATCTAGCTCCTCTTAAAAAATTAGAACCAATGGCTTAGAAAAGTCATAAATCAAGGGTTTGATTCAAAGGGTTTTGCATGCAAATTATGTTGTCCTACAGATTTAACATTAATTTATTTTTCAGCAGCTGCCTTCTGGTATCCCATTGCCAGTGGGAGAGTAAGGTATTTTATTAACCAAGTAAGGAGTTTTTTGCACCCTGCCTTCGTGGAGCATAACTCTGAAGTCACTCGGATCTGTACTACCATTGCCTAATACCCATTTGTGGCAGGCAGAAACACACATCATTTTCCTTCTGTTCAACACACTAGTCTGTTGGGTTTTTTTCTGTTTAACTGTCTAATCATTGATTTATATTAATTCTTAATCAGCATCCTTGTATATTTGGTTTCATGGAGTCACGGAGCGGTTCAGGTTGGAAGGGACCTTTAGAGGTCATTCTAGTCCAACCAACTGATCAAATCAGGCTAAACTACACAGGAGGCCTGTCAGGTCTTTAACACATCCAAGGATGAAGATCCCACACCCTCTTTAGCACCTGCTCCAGTATTTGTTCACTCCAATGGTGGAAATTATTCTTAACATCTAACCAGAATTTCCCATATTCCAGCCTGTGTCCATGTTCCCCACTGCCCCTCACCCCATCACCATGAGAAGAGAGTATGGCTCCACCCTTTCAAGATCTTCCAGTCCAGCAGATCCACACAAATGAGGTCACCCTGGAGCCTCCTCTTCTCCATGCTGAACAGGGCCAGCTCTCTTAGCCTCTCCTTGGATGTTCTGCACTCCAGTCCCTGACCACCTTGATAGTTCTTTGCTAGACTCATTTGAGTATGTCCATGCCTCTCACACACTGGGGAGCCCAGAACCAGACACAGCTTTCCAGATGTGTCTCACCAGTGCTGAGCAGGGGGAAGGATCACCTGCTGCCTGCTGCAGCCCAAGAGGCTGTTGGCCACCTTTGTTGCAAAGATACATTGCTGGCTTATGGTCCTCCAGGACTCCCATGTTCTGCAAAGCTTCTTTCCAGCTACCTGGTCCCAGTATGGGCTGGTGCATTTGGCTGCTGCTCCTCTCTAGGTCCTTGGCTTTCCGCCTCCCTTTGTTAAACTTAATGAAGTTCCTGTCAGCCTATTTCTGCGACCTGTTGTTTCTGCAAACTGTCCGTGATCCTCTGAGCACAGCCCTGCCCTCCAGCATACTGAAGACATTAAACTGATCAACAGCAGGACTTTGCACCTCAGATCACAAATTTGAGTCTGAGACTCTGGTCAATTTTCCACTCATCATCTACCTGCAGAGCCCACATCTCACCAGTTTAATGATAAGTAAACTATGAGAGACCAAGGTATACAATATGTACTATCTCTTCCTTGCCCACCCCACAACATGGAAAGCAACACTGAGCAAGTATGACTTGCCCTTTTCAAACCCGTGCTGGCTGCTCCCACCAACTCCTTGTCCTTCATGTGTTTAGAACCTGGTTCCATAATGATCTGCTCTATCATCTTCCCAGGGGAAGGCTGCTCACCAGCCTGTACTTCCCTGTTCTGTTTCCTCATGCACCTGGAGGATGGGTGTGATACTGTCTTTTTCTAGTCCTGAGATGCCTCCTCCAAGTGTCATTACCTTTTGAAGATAACAAAGGGCAGCCTTGCAATGACATCATCCAAATCTTGCGTGCATCCTAGCTGGTCCCACAGACCTGTGCATGTCCAAGTAGTTAAGTGATTCCTAACTCTGTCCTCACCTTCTGCAGGTGCAGCCTCACTCCCAGACTCTGCCAGGTTTAAGTCTTACCTCTGAAAGCTGAAGCAAAGAAGGCATCAGGAACACTCGCTTCTCCCTTGTCAGCAGGTCCTCAATCTCACCGAGCAATGAGCCCACACTCATCTTAGATTCCCTCTTGATGCCAATGTACTTATGGAGGAAAACTTTCCCGTTGTCCTCCACCTCCCTTGCTGGCTTCAATTCCAGATGAGCTTTGGCTTTCCTGGCTCCACCTCTACATAGGCAGGTAATATTTCTGTATCCTTCCAGGTAGCCTGTCCCTGCTTCTGTCTCTATGCACTCTCTTTTTGTGCCCAGGCTCAGTCAGGACCACCATGTTCATCCACAGTGGCTTTCTGCCATGCCTGTGCAACTCTCTGCACAAGGCAACAGTCCGTCCATCCTTATGCTCAGAGAATTTTTTTTTTGTCAACCAGCTCTCCTGGGTTCCTTTGCCCTCCAGGGCACCTCCAGAGGGGATCCTGCCAAGCAAGTCCCTGAACCAGTCAAAATCTGCTCTTCAAAAGTCCAAGACAGTAACTCTGCCCTTTGTCTTGTTGACTCCTCTCAGGGTCTTAAACTCAAGCCTCACAGTCCTTTCAGCTGTGGCTGCCCACAGCCATACTCTGACAACTCTTCCTTGTGTGTGAAGGCAGCACCTCTCAGAATCTGTGATTGCAAGGCTTTCGCCAACTGTATAAAGAGGGCTTCATCTACCTCCTGCTCTTGAGATGCTGTAGCAGACACTCACTGCAGTATCACTGGGGCAAATTTATCCTCTGGTCTTTACCTATAAGCCACCTACTGGTTTGTAGCTTTGCTACTTTCACCCTCCTTCAAGAAAATCTTCAGGTAGTTCTACATGACTATTATATCAATATAATTTTATGTGATATAAATTATAGATGTAAATTAAATCATATATATTAGTAACAGGAATTTTATACTAATGTAAGTAAATTTACATGGTAATTTGAACGAGTTGGGTTTTTTTCTTTCCATACTAGATCAGCTGATCAGATTGTAAAATTTATTTATTCTGGAGAAAATAATCTGAGTTTTTTTTTTGTTTAAAAAGTTCCTTGTACACTTTTTGTCCCTGATTGCTTTAAGCTATGGTTCACTGACCTTTTCATTGAGTAGGCTGCATTTGCTTCATGCAGTAGCTCTTTGTTCATTCACTTGTTCCTAGGTAACCACCACTTTTTAATTGGTGATAATCTCATCTTCCTTATGCACTTAATGAAGTCCAGTGGAGGATGTTTAGTAAAATGTGCTATGAATACACTCCAAAGGTCTGGACTAGATACCTGACTGAAACCTCCAAAGAACCTGCTTACGTGGCTCTCCACGTGTGGAGATGGAGCTTATACACACAAATGCAGCTATCCATTGCTTGGCTCACAAGATGAACTGCCTCATCTCTTGGTTTTCATACCCGATCCAAAACGAGAGCATTGGCAGCTCCATACAATGAAAAGCTTGGGGGTGGAAATTAGACTATTATGAAACTCAGAACACAAGCTGCTGTTTACAGCGTACAGGTGGCATAGCCTAAAAACTCTCCGCCTATCTCTCCTCTTGATTTTATGTCTCTCCCTCTACCATCTCCTTCATTCCCTTGTGCTGCTGGCTCTGATGCTTGTCAGACCTTTCCATGAGTCAGCTCAATTCATGAAGCCAGACAAATCCAGAAAAACAACATTTTTCTCTGGGATAATGAGCTACATCAGCTCTCAGTAAGCTCTGATGAGTAAAGCTAGCTAGGGAAGCCAGCTGAAGCATGCAGGGAAGGGAGGAGATGGAGTAAAGAGAAGCAGAATAATCCCTTTACTCAGCAGTAAGGTATTAGGCTGGCTCACTCTGACCTGTGAAGCCACAACCTAATTGAAAACTTACATTGGCTTAATATCTACCTGCAACTGCAGACTAATTAGAAAGCAGAGCTGTTAACTGCCAGGCAGGACAAAAGTGTTAAGAGCCCACCTACAAAACCTGGAGCCAAAGCAACCTGCTCCCAAGTCACTGTAACCACAGGCACAAAGAGCACAGGAAGCCACCTCTACTGCCTGCACAAGGGACACCCCCTACTGATACTGCAGATGTTACTCAGCTGGATGTTTTCTTTATTTCCTTTATTAAAGTTCACAAGTTTAGAGATCTCAAGGTGATCCATAAGCTTAGCACAAACACACGCACGGCGGGAGAAGACAATGGAAGCAAAGACTCAGCAGATATGAGCTTTACCAAAGAGGACAACTTAATGACAAGCTTCTTCAGTTTGAATGCCACGTGCTTGCTGATGGCTCATTCATGGGAATTAGTTAAGAGAAACCAAATACACCAGAGAAATGCTTAATTCCATCCTGTTTGTTGACTCTCTCTAAAATAGTACTGTTTGTCTGATTTGTATTTATACATGGCTAGGTTTTCTTCCCAAGGGAGTTAAAAACAGTTTGATCCAAAATAGAGTAAATAGCTGTTATATCCTGACAGCTGCTCTTTAGAAATACAAAAGAAGACAAGGGAATTTTTATTTCAGGGTGGCTTTTTTGTGTGTGTGCGTGGGTGGGTTGGGGTTTTTTTTTTTAAAAAAAACAACCGCCAAAAATACTGAAGCATTGTCAAAGTACTCACAAATCCCTTGGTAATCACCATTTTGGTGCATACATGATCCCACAATATATTAGATGCATGAACACAAACACATCTTTCCAGCACTGTGAAATGCACATGTCCCTGAACCAGTTACAGCTGCCCCAGGGCAGCATTCAACCAAGCCAAGAGAGTAAGAGGAGAAGAGCTGGACCATCTCTCCTACCTCAACAATACAAGGTTAGCTGGAGTATCTCTGGAGTATACCTCTAAGTTTTGCACTTTTATCCAATTTTTTTCCCCCAAAGCTGTGATTATACTGTAGAATAGACTGGGAGCTTTAAAAGGCATTTCCCCCGAAACAAAATAACAAACTAAATGCATCTACCCTTCAGGAAATAAAGGGCACAACAAAAAGTGCACCAAAAAAATAAAAGAAAAAAGGATGGGATCCCACCTCTGAGCTTTCAGTAGTCCATTATACCTTCCCAGATAAAGTCAGGTCCTGACACCAGGCAGGTTTTCTTTAAGTCTGGTGGGACAGGTATAAAACATTCAGTGAAAAAGCAGCCTGGGCTGTTCATAGCTGTCTGGAAGGATGTGAGTCTTCTGTCTACCTTTCCACTGAAGCACAGACTCTGCTACAAGCTATTTCAAGACCTACCAGGACCTTCTGTTCTTTCTACTTTGATAACTTGACCTGGCTAGAGTATCACTGTGTCTCTCCTGCTGTCACTGATGGCAAGGGGAATAAACCCTGACTTCCAAGCTAACTGGTGACAGCTGGCTTTGTCCATGCAGGCCAGGTTCATCACCCTCTGGAGAAGACAGGCTCATACCTGGCTGACACCTATACCTCACCATACCTGGCTCAGCTCTTCTCTGGAGCCCTGCTAGCAACCACTATCTCCATGACACTTTTTTCTTTAAGAAACATTATCAAAAATAGTAAAAGGGACATCCTGCATCCATCTCGGAGACATCTTTATTGCATAACACTTCAGGTGCAGCACGTGCATCATAAACTGGGGGGCAGGTGGGTACAGTCTGGGCCACAAGCACAGCTTCAACAGCATTACAAGACTGCCCCGTTGGGAATCCATAAACTTGAGGCAATGCAGCCACTACCCACATATCCAAAGCTCTCAGCACCTAAAGCCAGGTTTCTTCTTAGAAGAAACTTGATGGCTTGCTCCAGCAACAAACCCTGAAAAACCAGCATGTGCGTGATGTCAATAATGAAAAGTGCACAAGCTTTTTCTAGGGAGGTGGAAGTAAACCAAACAGACACTGTGGGTATATGAACTGAAGAGAGTAGACAGGAAGATGTGCATACCCTCTCCCAAAGCACACACAGACAGCCCTGTAGAACACCCATCGTTGATAGATGCCCTCCCTACAGCACGTACTCCGCCTTGTATCTCCTCAGGAAAGGAGGAGTTTGGAGCTTCAAACACCTCCACTAAAACTCAAGTATTATAAAACACAAGCATTGCCTTCACCACGTAACTTTTGATAGCTGATGTCACCTGAGCCTGTGACATGTTTGGCAGCTCCAGTGAATGGCTTCTTCAAGGAGACAAGAGTCCTTTAAGAGAGAGAGTACAAGGGGGGAAAGGGGGTGGGGGAATTACCTTTTTTTTTCTCTCTCTCCCCAAAATAGACACTATGTAAAATGCAAATCAAAGTTAAAAATGTATGATCTAATTCATGTTTTCTTGCCTGTTAATTTTAACCACAGTTTAAATCTGATTAAAATCCACCCACCTCTGGACAGAAGCAACACATTTTGGAATGAAAAAATGCACTGCATTTTTAAAGTCAGATTTTTTTTTCTAGTGGGTTCATATTCTTCATGGATTTCTTTTCTGAATAAGTCTACACTAAAACATATTTAAAGGAGGTTATGCTTCAAAGTCCAGGAGGAGATGGGAAGAAAGGAAGACAACTTTGGATGTTGCTCTATCTGTGGCAGCAACACAAGCCATGCTAATGATTAAGCAAGGTGCAGAAACAAACACAAACATCACACAGGCAAAGCAAAGTCACTGATCTGTTCCCATACCTGACATAAAGCTGCTCCTTCTCCACTATATCCACCTAAACAATTGTGTCTACACATACTTGCACATGAGGTTTGTGGGACCCCCGCTGTGACAGGTTTGCCTTTTCTAAGTGGCTCTGTATAGCAATATGGGAAAGGGAACCAAATCATCTCAGGAAGGATGGAAAAAAAAAAAGAAAAATAGGAAAAAGCAAGCAAACAAACAAACAAAAACTATGAAGCAAGCCTCACTGACCAATATTTAGCTTGATAACAGCAATTTGAACAAGTAACTATACAGGTAAAGACAGAAATGCCCAAATGAAAACCTTACTGCTTTCTGAATACAAGTATTTCTCTAGTTCACCAGAACATAAGATGAAAGTTTGAATCTTCTCCGTTGACTCAAAATCAGTTCAGCAAAATAATCTACTTTTATTATTACAGCAGCTTTAATCACTATTACCAAACATCAGTGATTGCTGCTTCAGCACAGGCTCGCAGCAAAAGCACAACAGGGAAACCTAAGTTACATACTGAGCAGCAAAAGGGTTACAGCTCAGAAATCAATGTTTAAGCAGGCAGGAGTATTTCAGGCACTGTCCATGGATAGATGTGGAGGAAAGCCTCACTCCCCTTTGTTTTCTTGCTATTATATGTCTTACTGAATTTCACCTCATCTTACTTTAAGGGGTTTTGTTTGTTTTTACAGGCTTGCTTCCATCCTTAGGCTTGCCTTTGCTCAGGTTATAGATACATCAGTAATTCAGGCATTAGCTTCTCGTTGCATAACAGCTTCTGTATTAAAAGTGGGATTGGGAATGCTCTTACTCTGCAGTGAATTCAAAGCTTTTCGCAGGTCCCACTTCCACTACTAAAAGGCTTCATCTCTGACGTGACAAAAGAAGTTAGCACAGAGAAGGGGAGATCTCTCAGACTGTCAGGTACCCATGCACAAGGGGTTGCCACAGCACTGTGAGAAATACATGGTATTTCTGAAATTTACTGCTTGCTTGCTTCAGAATTAACAATCTGCATTAGCAACCACTGTAAATTACTCCTTCTGTTAGAGGGCTTTTTTTCATCTTCTCCAAACACCATTCTTTTTCATACACCATGGTGGTTTTCCTTCACTCCTTCCCCCAAATAGTTCCCAGGCCCTGTTTTTATTTTCCCCCTTCAAAGTAGTAACATTATTTTACTTATTTTCCCCTACTTCTAACCTGGCTTCTTCTGCATCTCCTAGAGGACAGCCTGTAGTTATATTGTTCCTTGAATGTGGAATTCATTGAACTGCTAAAAATTACACACAGGTGAGTGGGAGGGGAAAGCAGAGCAATAAGATTTCCAGTCAGGACAACCTACAGAAATGTCAAAGCTAAAGAACAGGAGCAGCCAGAAACATAGGGAAGAAAGGGAAGGGAGAAGGCCACCTACCCTTACAGCAAATTGAAGTGGCCATGTAAACATAATATAAGTTCACCTACTCTCGTCATCTGCTCTTTATCTTTTCTGGGAAAGTCCAGCCAAAAGGTGCCAGACACGGGTACAGTGTCACCAGATGTGCTGACCCCATGCCATGCTTTGTGGGCAGGAGTGCACGAGCTGTGCCAATGCCCTGAACCAAAGGAACCCACGCGAGCAGCAGCAGGACATTAACTCGGGTTTGACCCTCTGCTACACTCCAAGCTAGCCAAAAAAACTGAAGCCAAGGCAAACTGCTGTTATCATCAGAAGAAAAGAGATACATAGATAGATAAATAAATAAATAGATACACACACACAAGGAGGCTGAGAGTGAAAATGATGGTAGGACAATGGCACAACAGGCAGAGACACTACTCAAAAGCACGGCTGGCTTTCTCCTCTCCATGCAGGGAAGCAGTGAGAAATTAAACAAGTGCTTCTCCTGAGCTGTGCTTCAGGCGTCCAGCCTTGCACAGTGAACACTAAATGACTTAAATAATCTGGAACACCTTCCTGGCTACCAAGGTGCTATTCAATCTCTGTTTTCCCTGCAACTCTGAAAGGCTAGCACAGTACCATTTGGGGGTTTGTTCACCCTTCACAATGCTACTAAAAGAGCTGCTTCAGGTAGTATCTCTTACTGACATTCACAGTTCCCCAAGCACTAGCTGACTTCATATAAGCAATGAAACACTTCCACTTAGAGCCCAGGCTCCTAACTGACAGTGGCAAGAGCTGACAAGAACTGGTGTTTCCTCCTCCCCAACAGTGCTGCTGTGATGGCCAATACCATATGAACTCCTGTGACACTGATACCAGCAGTTAGAAATCTGCACCATGCAATAGCAAGCTGTGTCACAAGCAAGAAGACTATTATGAATGCTCTGATAGTACCAGCATAGAAAGGTGAATTAGTCCAAGATTAACCTACAACTTTAGAACTCTATCTATAGCAAACAGATTTCTCACCTTGCCTTTATTTATTACTCCCGACTAGAGAAAAAAAAAGAAGACATGAAGAAAGAAGAGTTTCTCAGAAGAAAGCATTTTATTCAGCTTCCACTGGCGTTTGGTTACACTATACTCAAAATAACAATCTGACAGATTTTCTAAAACATAAATGATAGCAGTAAAATACACACATTTGACACACACAAGTCAGTGAAAGATAAGATATTCAAGTACAAATAAGCTTTTCTGGAAATCCATACTGCGTGGAAGAGATATGCCTGAACAAAATAGGATTATTACTTTAAAGAAGAAAAGAAAAAAAAAAAAAGCACAACCAACCAAATATCATTCTCCATAAGCAGGTAGAGCAGCTGGCCTTAAAGGTGAAGTATATTCTGTGCAAATACAGCAACTAATCTTTAAATGTTCTGTCTTTCACCATTGAAATCAAACAGAATCAATCCATCTGAGTCAATGAATGAAAAAACCAACACGTAGAAGTTACTCCTATGTGAAAGTCATTTCTGCTACTACTTCTACTAACCCAGTGTCTCAATTTCCTGATAAAAATATGGCTTATCTAAATATACAGAAGCACTGCTGGACTGTGCATTATCTGTAATATAAACCCTTCCCTGTGCTCCTCTTCACTCTACCAAGTGACGTCTACTTGAGAACAACAGGGAATCGTTGGAATTAGCCAACAGATTATTAGTACATTGTACTGAGTGAGTCAAATAGGATCAGGATGCTTGCAGACGTTCTTTAGGTAGACATTAATTGCAATATACTAATCAGGTAGGCTTCTTTCTGTTAAAGATGCTGCTAACAAGTAACACAGACAAGAAAGAAACATGGCTTATGAAATAAGAAAGGCAGTAAAATATGTTTTCCTGATCAAGGAAGTACTTCAAATAAATTCATCTCTGTAGTATATTGACAAGTTAAACAGAAAACAAGGATCAGTCAACTTTTGGGGCCAAGGAATGTATGGAGACTGAAGTATCTAATAAAGAAAAAAATTCTCTCAGCACCTTAAATAAAACATATCTCCCCCATAATATAAAGACATTTGAAAGGAAGACAGACAACGAGAATAACTTAGCAGGCCCAAACACAGATCCAGGCTTTTGCAATTTATTTCATAATGTAATGAGCCAGATAAGCTCTTGATGATCAAACTTTAAACCCACTACCTTCCTGAACTGCATTTGCCAGTCCATGGCCTAGTCAATAAAATCTTCTGTGCCCTGTTTCTCTTCTACTGCAATTCAGATAGCAGCAAAACCTCAAAAAGTTAGTTCTCAGCTGCTCAGTGGACTGGTAAACTTTGTTAGTCTGTCTATGAAAATAAAGAGACCCAGAAAGCGTTCTGTTTGACCTTCACTCTTCTGCAGTGCAAAGCAGCACATTGGCACATCACGTGCAGAGCAGCATCTCTGGAAGAGCTCAGGACAAAGTGAGGGTTCTGCTGCTGCTCACCAAGCTCTGATCTTTCTAATGATTCAAGAAACACCCAGTTTTCACCAGACACCGTTTCCCAGTTAACTTCTGTCTGATTGTACCAATATATACACGTAATTTAAATTTATTCGTGGGTTGGTGATTTCATTTCTACAGGAAAAAAATAACCAGGTTTAACTGAAAGGCCAAAAGTCTCATCTAGATCACTTGTACAGTACATATTTTATTCCTGAGCCACATTCATATGAGATCTGTATTAAAACACAAATTTCATGACCTTCTGGCTCCCTTCTCTCATTTATACACTTCATAAACACTTATATTGGTCCTGTGCTGAAATTCAGTTTGGGTCACGCAGGTGACACAAAAGCTGTTTCCTTTCTGGACAAGACAGAACTTAAATAGCACTGAGCTGACCTTACAGATCACAACAAATACTCAGGGTTATTTGTACAGAAAACTACAGCTGTATACAAAACTAAGGGGGTAATTTTCATATTTCTTTCAGGTACCCACCCACAACCCTCATCAGGTGCACCAGAGTAACAGCTCTCTTTGTAACAGCTCTCTTTGTAACAGCTGCACAATGAACTGGACTAAGGAACTGACCCATGCTCCGTTCTCTTTTTTCCCCAAAGTTTTTATTTTCAGTCCACACCAGTTCACAACCACAGGCACATCAGAGTTACTGAGAGGATGAGGAGAGTGTCAACCTCGATACCAATGACCAGCTGGAGTGCATGGAGTCCACCTGGAGATGGATGAGGAGCTGACCAAGAGCTTATGGGTCACAATTGAAGGATGAGGACAGGTGACATTATGGGGGGGATATGCTACAGGCCACCTGACCAGGAAGACTGAGAGGATGAGGGTCTCTCTAGATAAATAGGAGCAGCCTCACGTTCGGAAGCCCTGACTCTCATGGGGGACCTCAACCACCCCAATATCTGTTGAAGTGACAACAGAGCAGGGGATAATTAATCCAGGAGGTTCCTGGAATACATTGATGATAATTTCCATGACAAAGGAATGATGAGAGGTGCTATGCTGGACCTTCTTACCAGCAAGGAGGAGCTGTTGGGGAATGTGAAACTCAAGGGCATCCCTGGCTGCAGTGACCATGAAGTGGTGGAGTTCAAGATCGTTAGCACAATAAGGAGAGCAGACATCAGGCTCTCTACTCTGGACTTCAGGAAAGCAGACTTTGTTCTTTTCAGGAATCTGCTTCATACCATGGAATACCACCCGGGATGGAAGAGAAACCTGGTTAATATTCAAGTATCACGTCCTCCAAGCTCAGAAGCAATGCATCCTGATGAAGGACTCAGGCAAAAATGCCAGGAAGCCAGCATAGACAAACAAGGACCTCATGGACAAATTCAAGCATAAAAAGGAAGCCTACAGAGGTGGAAGCAAGAACAGGTACCCTGGGAAGAACACAGAGAATTTGTCCAAGCAACCAGGGATCAGGTTAGGAAAGCTAA
>VWZY01004669.1:198363-241194 GCA_013399075.1 Chloroceryle aenea
ACAGCTGCACAATGAACTGGACTAAGGAACTGACCCATGCTCCGTTCTCTTTTTTCCCCAAAGTTTTTATTTTCAGTCCACACCAGTTCACAACCACAGGCACATCAGAGTTACTGAGAGGATGAGGAGAGTGTCAACCTCGATACCAATGACCAGCTGGAGTGCATGGAGTCCACCTGGAGATGGATGAGGAGCTGACCAAGAGCTTATGGGTCACAATTGAAGGATGAGGACAGGTGACATTATGGGGGGGATATGCTACAGGCCACCTGACCAGGAAGACTGANGTGAAACTCAAGGGCATCCTTGGCTGCAGTGACCTTGAAATGGTGGAGCTCAAGATCCTTAGCACAATAAGGAGGGCAGACATCAGGCTCTCTACTCTGGACTTCAGGAAAGCAGACTTGAGAGGTGGGCCTGTGCAAAACTCATGATGTTTAACAAGGCCAAGTGCAAGGTCATGCACACAGGTCAAAGCAATCCGAAGCAGAGAACTTGTGGATGTGCTCTCCCTAGAACTGTTCAAAGACAGGCTGGATGGGGCTTTAAACAACCTAGGCTAGTGGAAGGTGTCCCTTTATGGTCCCTTCCAACCCAAACCAATCTTTGATTCTATGAGGCAACAACATGAAAATGCCTCTGGGAATGATGAGATATGGGAATGAGTAGCCAGAGATAATCTGACTAAAACCGGTATTAAAGAAACTCAGAAGTGGCCTAAGATTACTCAGTGACACACTTCCTCCCATCTCCATTGCCTTTACTATGGGTGTATGTTCCCCACTCTGAATTAACCACCTTCCAGCAACGATCCCAAAATGTCAGAATATGCAANTAATTTCCATGACAAAGGAATGATGAGAGGTGCTATGCTGGACCTTCTTACCAGCAAGGAGGAGCTGTTGGGGAATGTGAAACTCAAGGGCANCTAGGCTAGTGGAAGGTGTCCCTTTATGGTCCCTTCCAACCCAAACCAATCTTTGATTCTATGAGGCAACAACATGAAAATGCCTCTGGGAATGATGAGATATGGGAATGAGTAGCCAGAGATAATCTGACTAAAACCAATATTAAAGAAACTCATAATTGGCCTAAGATTACTCAGTGACGCACTTCCTCCCATCTCCATTGTCTTTATCCCAAAATGTCAGAATATGCAATGTTTTACTTTTCAGGACTGTTTAGTTTCTTTTCCTTTTTTTCAGAGTAGTGAATTTNTGATGAAGGACTCAGGCAAAAATGCCAGGAAGCCAGCATAGACAAACAAGGACCTCATGGACAAATTCAAGCATAAAAAGGAAGCCTACAGAGGTGGAAGCAAGAACAGGTACCCTGGGAAGAACACAGAGAATTTGTCCAAGCAACCAGGGATCAGGTTANATGTTTTACTTTTCAGGACTGTTTAGTTTCTTTTCCTTTTTTTCAGAGTAGTGAATTTAATTTTATTCTCTAAAGTGGGATATCATGTAAGGTCATGTGTAATTTCTGTAAAGAAAAAAACCATAATTCCTACAATTGTCTTGATTGTAAAAAAAAAATAAATATATTTGCATTTACAAAACACTCTAATACTAAGGAAAATCTTTAGAGATTTAATCTGTTCTCCTTTAGTCATGCTAGATGGCAAGTGCAAACAAGGACTTCCTCCACTACTGTTAATTTATTTTCCTCAGATTTCTAGAAAACCAATTACAAAAAATTAGCACGCATCCAATCCGGGTACATTATCCATCTCGGAGACTGGAAACAAGATGACCATCTCAGCATGTCACTATTGTCCACTATAATTTAGACATTCTTCAAATTGCATTTGTATCCAGGAGGGTAATAACCCTTATATTAAAAAAGCCCTTCATTAAGTGGCTCCCCATCACACAGCCAATTACAGGCTCTCATGCCCTGACCCTGCATAGCCTCAGAATAATGCTGCTTTTAACAGGCAAACCAAACAGGGTTATCTTCTCTAGCTAAGGGTAAAAACATCAGTACATGTATCATTAATATGGATAAACCCACCCCTTTGCAAATCCTCAGTGCGATAAGAAAGCATTATTATTTACTTTCTGTTTTGCAAAACTAAGTTATCCACACACAATGAATAGTTCCCTAAAATACCTAGAAAAAAATCCATACCCAAAATTGGATTTCATCTTAATAGCATTCTCTACTTTCAGTCTTGGATAGCATCATGTGTAAAAATCATACAGCCAGAAACAACACATGCTGGAAACTGTTTGGTTCAACATAGAGAAGCAGTCCTTTTTTCAGAGGTACAAAGGCCATCAGGTAAATACTCAGGACTTTTGTCACCCTGTGTACCATAAATAAATAAATAAACCAACCAACCACTTGGTCACCAACCTTGCCTCACAAAATGAAATCCAGAGTTGTGGAACCATTTCTAACAGAAGGCACAACTCAGTATTGTCTTGTACTGTTCAACCTAGAATTATGTCAGGAGAAGGGTGCATATTTCATTTCAAAGGTATTCTAAAAAACTGGATGTGTGGTTGAAGATGATGAGGAATCAGCTTTGCTCCCTTTGTATGCAAGAGGCCAGAGCGTACCAAACAGAAGTCACATGCGAGGAAGAAAAGCTGCATCTTCCACTGACTTGTCACAGAAGTTGGCACTGTCACGGGACCAAGCAGACACTAGAAGGCTTCGAGCAGCCCACACACAGCAAGACAAAGCTGATGGGGCAAACCCATGAATTCAGTGAGAACATCACAAAGAGAGATCAATTCTAGTGAGGAAATTCCTAAATGCCAAACAGCTGGAAACTGGGAAAGCCTTCAGAGCATGATCACCAATCATTTGTCTTACCTCTACATTTTTCCCTAGGCAACTGCTAATGGCTACTCTTCAAAGAAGCAGACTTTTAGTTTGATTTAGCACAGTTGCTTTTATACGCTCTTTGAAACCTCATGCTGGACATCAGGTTTTTTTACAAGGGTTTAGTAAGTAATCCAAAGGTTTTATCATGTAAGCTGTAGTTCAAACAATTTACAAGTAGGTATTTAAAGCATCTGCTCTAAGTGTGCACTTTATTTTGAAATTAATCATTATGTACTGCATTTATTTTTCCCATAACAGAAGATAAGTGCCTTTGGCTCTACTCATAATTTGAGAAATACAGTGTAGGTCAGTATAAAAAAAAATCTGAAGTTGCATTAATTACTCAGAGGTAACTACATTTGCCTTACCAATAGTGTTTACTATTGCTATACCTGCAAAATGCTTTCCATTAGGACACATTTTCACATTTCATAACAATAGGAAGCATGTGCCATTAAGGCTAAAATTTCCCTTCATTTAACTTTCTCCAATACACAACACTGGCTTAAAACCCTCCCTTGAATCAAAACCAAACATGAAGTGAATTGTCAGTTTTGTCCCTTTTCCTATTTTTCACACATCCTCTTTGTTTTTTTTTCTCACCCCCCCACTTTTTTTTTAACCAAAGACTTTCTGAAGCTACCGAAGATTGAAAAGTGACATTTGAGAATTGAGTGTAGTCATTTGCCTACAGTGATTCTGGGTAAATCTGGTAATGTTAAGAGCCCCAAAATCCACATATTCAGCATATAGATCTTATCCTTTCGACATACTGGTAAAACATTGCTCCGAGACAAATCTCTACTGGACTGGATTCCAGAGAGATGTAAATTACAAGGGCTGAAAATGCTACAAAGGGTGTCCATGGAGAGGAGATCAACATGTGCATTAAGGAGCTCTGCTGAAGGATTATGGAGCTTGAGAAAAAGATACAGAGAGATAACAGTCCCTACTTTAGCACTTCAGTTTCTGTGCTGCTCAGCTTTTTGGGGCATCCCTTCTCTCCTCTCATTCTCTGAGCAGGAAAAATTGGGCTGACTATAGTCACTAGGAGACCCCTGGTTTCTACAGGTTAGAAAACTCAGCATTTGTCAAAGTGAAAACAGTAGTAGTTAAATTTTACCTATCCCTTCATCACCACATCATCTACTTGGATAATTCCTTCCTGAGTAGTGGTCTGCTTTCTAACCTACAGTTTCAAGAGTCATCAGGCAGGGTCAGCAACCTTAAAAAATTGCACAGTTATTTCCCTTCTGCTTTTGCCTCAACCTCTCGCAGCTCTGCTTCCTGCAGACCCACTGGAGGAACTCTGCACTCATTTTAGAACTGTGTTGTATACTTAATTTAAAATTAGGTTATTTCAAACACAAAAGGGCTTAAGTATTTAGATACAGCACAGATCTTCAGAATCTGAAGGCTGTGAACTTCTTTAGAGCAGTTCATCAGATGAGAGTGCTCATTTTTACTCTAGACCTTGTTTACCAAACATCAAACTTTTAAACAGTGCTCCAAGAAGTCTAGAATTCTAACCTGAAGGAGAAAAATTATCAGAGTTTATCCTGTATCTATTTTGGACCATCTCTGGAAATCTCATTCCTTTATTCTGCTAGATTTTATTGAGCAGCCACATTTTCACATACAGATGGGAAAAGAAGAACTTCCTCCAGAAGAGTCCATGTGCTGTACTCAGAGGAAAAGGGTCTGTAGCAGAACTGAACAGAAATCAGGTATCAAAGTCAGAAGAGCACTGTGTCATTCGACTCTGAAAATTGCTTTAAAATGACAGGTACATTATTTGTGAGAAGCAAGAAGAAGCTATCTTGTAATTCAGATTCATTCAAAATACAGTTCCTCAAATTGCTGTTCTTCTTCTACGAGGTGTGCCTGAGGTCTGAGAATAGCAATTTTCTTACCAAATGGTGCTTACATTACAATTAAGGTATCTCCGACCATTTTAACAAACTACACAGACTGAAAAAGAAATGCAAACTGAAAAGTTAACTCAATTCAGCTATCCTAGGACACCTACTATTTTGAATTTGTTCATACAAGACCCTCATCAATGCTTAGGTTTAAATTTACTCTGCCATATGCAAATAAGAAACACCAAGCAGTCCATTAACTGATCATGCTTAATTAACCTGTTTTGTAAAATACAGGCACAATAACAGCTGCTCACATCAGTGACTCCAAAGCAGGGGGAATCCAACTAGTTAGTGGTTAAGAAGTAAAATTACCTCCACTAACCACCATTAATGATACACAACAACATGTAAAAAGCAGGAGAAGGAATGGTGCAAAGGTTAGGTTACTTCTGTGTGGCAACATTTCCCACTCCTTCTCCACACATACCTCACTTCACAAAACCTTTTAGATCCAAATAAAATAGCCATGACCTTTTTTCCTCCTCTGCATGATTAATTACTTAATGTATTATTAATTGGAAAATGTAACTGAATTTCAAATGCTTTCATTTTCTCAGCATATCATGCTGTCTGGGAAGCGCCGATTAAGCTGTTCATCAAAGGTGAGCAGGCAAGGTCATGTAGGCTGTACCTCTTCAGTTATTCATTACCTGTCCTAAATAGTAATTAACAACAGCAATATTTCCATAAATCAAAGTTTTTCTGATTGCCTTCAGATGATGAGCAGTTAGGGGGAGGGAAGGAATCAATGTATGAGGGTTTTTTCATGTATCCCTTTTCTTCCACCATTTCTTCTAATGGATCCCCAAATAATTCCATCGATACATCCATCAGCTCTCATTTAACACACAGAATTCCACTCTAAGTCGAGAGGATTTTCACGTGGAATAAAGAAGAGGTTATGGTTTCCTTTCTCCCTTCCCTATGCCCCCCAGCTTTAAAGAGCTAAGAAGGTTTCTCAGTTACCAAGATTGCTATGTTTATTATTTTTCTTTCTTTTTATTATGTCCTATACCAAGATTTACAGTGGAGACCACAGAGTATGGTCTTGAGCTCATACTGACACTCTGAGTCTCTTTAAACATTGAGTATCTGTGGAGTTTCTCACCTTGAGGCATCTCAGGTGGCAAATAGTGTGGCTCTTGAGCACTGACGTGTACCCAGTCGAAGTCATCATACAAGTCCTGGTGGTAGTCACAGGGCCCAGGACCATCATCGAACGTACATCCCCCTAGGGAAGAAACATGTTATTAGTTTATTTAAAAGCAGAGCTCTTCCAAGAGTCAAGCAGAGGTGTTTCTCCTGAGCATACCACAACTACAGAGCCCACACAGCCTGTGGCACGGTTCACAGGCTTGCCTGTGCAAAGCTAAAACTGGCAAACAGCTCATTCATCGGTGTTCCCATCGCTTTTTTAAGACATCTCTGCTTCACGCAACCAATTCCCCACAAGAACACCTTCTGTCAGAGGAAGAGATCACAGGCTGAGTCACTCAGCCCAAGTGAAACCCAGCCCAGTGTTGCCGTGACTAAAGGCAACATGTTATCCAAACCAGGGGAGAAACAGAAAATAACTGAAAGTGTAAATCAACAACTCTGATGCACTGAAACCATAAGTAGTCCAAACATGGACAACAAGGATAAATACTGCACCCAAGCCAAAAACAGGCAGACAAATAATTCAAGTTACTTAGAAAGAAGATATTTGCTGCAAAATGAATTGGAGAATCTTCCTTTATTAAATCAATCTCGCATAACAGAATGCAAATTAAAGGCACTTTTTCAGGGTGACACGAACAACAGATACGGAGATTTTACAGGAAAAGCTGTGAGAAGTGACAGGGAGCAAGAAGAAGGGGAGGAGTGTAAAAGATAGGGGGGGAAACCCCAGAAAATTCCTGTGTAACACCATAATGTTTGCCTGGTCTCACGCAGGACTTTTTTTATTACATTCTTCACTCGAGGCAGTTAAGTATGCTGGGAAAAAGGGAGAAGAAAACATGATGACCACAGAAGGTTTGAAAAAGAAAAGGAATGAAAGCAGTCTAGTTGAAGAAAAAGGAGAGTGTAAATGCAAGAAAATACAAATGCCATGCCTACAACTCCGCAGCATCTGTTATCTCCATTAATGGCACAAAGTCCTCCAGTTCACTCCTCCTGATCCAAAGAAAAAGGCAAGACCAGGAGGGAGTGAAAGAGAAAACACTGTGCATTCATCTTTATTTAGGCAGTATTTTTTTAACCCAGAATAGAAATTATATAAGAACTCAAGAATTATGTTATAAATAACTCCTGGATGTTAGGGAAGATACTTCTTGCACCCTCTTCTCCCTGCCATCAGTAGTAAGGGCATATCAACCCAATTAACAACTGTCAGTACCACAAAAATGCCTCTTGTTAAGAGGAGGCCTCTAGAATAACAGGAGCATTTGTGTTGACTTCACTGCCTGACTCTTTGAACACAAAATATGGGACGAGTACTGCGAGTCCCAAAAATAATGAAGCACCCGTTATGAGAAATTCTCGTGTCACCCTCAAGTGAGTCATCGCGACTGCACCAACAGCAAACACCCTCCCATGCCTGCCAGGAGCTCAGCAGCCCACACCACACCCTAGAGAAGAATGGGCTGGAGGTGGGAGATGGAGGAGCGGGGAAGAACTACAGCCTGTGCTCATTTCTGCCCTCTGTACAAGACAAACACGGCCCAGAAGTAGGACAGGGCAGAGGATAAGGAAAGCACTGATGGGCGTGCACATCATCAGATTGAGGATAAAAATACTTTTTCCCTACCCAGAAAGGAGTAACCAAATCACATAGCAGGCAGAAATCAAAAAAACAACATTCATAGCTGGGGAAAGGGAAGTCTGTCTTACTAAATTTCATCCGCAAACCTAGACTACATCCCAAACTGAAATTATGGTTTTCCTCGAATGATTCCCACAGTTCTGTCATTTTAAATAAATTCCAAAAAAACCCACCGAGTTTTAGCTAATTCTGCTTCACCAAAGCACATTGCCAGATTCTCATTCCCAGGCACTCCCAGAACCACTTGTTAACCATTGTTTCGGGAGGTAAGGACAGCATCAAGAGAGAAAACTCCACACTATAGCAACATTTCTGCTAAATCCTTGTACTGTAAAATCTTAAAACTTCATTTTCAGTTCCATGCTAGCAAAGCCTTCTCAAGCATTGCCCTGCTTGACAATGATCCATTGTCATCACAACAGCAAAAAAGCCCCAACTTTTCATATTCTCTTCTTTTACTTCCTGTATCAGTGTGACCCTCAAAGACTGCAAGGCTCAAGAAGAGAGCCTTTCTTCTTCCAAGAAGAACTTTTCTAATTAACATCTATCATGATAAAGCCAGAAAGCCTTAGAACATAAATCTTGAGGTTTGATTTAACTTACCATACACTGCTATGATCACTCTACAGCAAAAAAATGTACATTTCCTTCACCATTCCATTGATAAATGAACAGCAGTTTCCCTTAAAGG
This sequence comes from Chloroceryle aenea, assembly GCA_013399075.1. NCBI lineage: Eukaryota > Metazoa > Chordata > Aves > Coraciiformes > Cerylidae > Chloroceryle > Chloroceryle aenea. The sequence continues at coordinate 206,624 of VWZY01004669.1, forward strand.
GAAGTTATCACTGTCTGCTGTCCCAGCTCCACAATGACACATGGCTTTGAAGCACATGCCTGCGGGGCACCCATTACCCTTTTTAATGGTTTAAGTGCCCTTAGTATATAAATTTAAGCTACCAATGAATCTTGTAGACTCATTTGGAAGATGAATGTCCTTAATTGCTCGTCTTTGTGCTCACTATTAATTTTAGTTATCAGGGTTCTGATTAGCAATAACAACATGCCTCTTAATACACAGCAAGCAGTCCAAACCTTTTTGAGCATGGCACGTCACTGCTGCGTCCACAGAACAAGCAAGTGTCCATTTATCACATGCACATTAACAAAATTATCAGGAAAGATTATTAACCCACTTCAAAATCCATCCTGTAACAGCTGCTTAAACCAATGGCTTCCTCTCCTGGAGCATATCACCTTCTCCCTGACATTTCAAGGCATGTAAAGTAAAAGCCAATGCTGTAGAAACTTATCCAGTGTAACACAGTGACACAAGACTAAGCATTTTAATCTCCCTGCAGACTACTCATGACTTAAAACATGAGCAAATTTGGATCTCCCTTTCTCCATTTTAACAGTCAACTGACTGCATGTTATTTCAGTAACTCTAAGAGACAAACCGAGTGTAACATGCTGGGTGGAAAACACAAGGAGAAGTGGGTGGGTGAAACCTGCACTGATATATTTTGTTCCCAGGCATTTTTTCAGAAATAGTAGGACCAGCAGGACTAGGGAAGTGATTATACCTGAGTACTGGTGAGGCTACACCTTGAATTCTGGGTTCAGTTCTGGGCCACTCACTACAAGAAGGGCACTGAGGTGCTGGAGCTCATCTAAAGAATGGCAACTAAATGGGTGAAGGCTCCAGAGAACAAATGCCAAGAGAAGCAGCTGAAGGAGCTGGGGTTGTTTAGTCTCAAGAAAAGCAGACTGAGGGAGACCTTATCACTCTCTACAACTACCTGAAAGGAGGCTGGAGTGAGGTGAGGGTCAGTCTCTTCTCCCAGGTGACAAGTAATAAGAGAAGTGGAAATGGCCTCAGGCTGACCCAAGGAAGGTTTATGGTGGACATTAGGAAAAACTTCTTCACTGAAAGGGTTGTTAAGCAGGGGAACGGGCTGCCCGGGGAAGTAGTGGAGTCCCCATCTCTAGAGGTATTTAAAAGATGTGTAGAAAAGGTGTTTAGGGACATCGTTTAGTGGTGGGATAGGCAGTGTTAGGTTAATGGTTGAACTCGATAATCTTAAAGGTCTTTTCCAAGCAGAATAATTCCATGATTCAAAAGTATAGACATTTTAACTCAATCTTTAAACATTCAAATGTAAAACCATTTCTGACAGAAGTACACCATAAGTCAGGTCTTGTTGGCACCCCAACTGAGCTTACTAGGCCACTCTCCACATCAGTGCAACGCCACCTTTCAGGGGAAAAAAGGGGATCAGCCTGGTGAATGTTCAGTACCTCCCAATGAGATTCAGCAGCTTAACTCAAATACACACTCCTATTTGTTGCTCGGTATTTTGACAACAGTCTGCTAGCATCTTACAAATGGCAGGTTAGAAACCTCCAACTGAAGTCCTTTGTAACTTCCTCCAAAACTCAATAAAAATTACCTCAGGACCAGCCACTGACCTGCAAGGTATCACCACCGCCTTTAAGTACAGCTGATGTCACAAGCAATTTCTCTTCAATACCACCCCACCACTGGAATTTGTGCATACCCACCAACACACACACCCCACAACCAGCAATACTGTGCACCTTGAACCTTGCACTACCTAAATCCATGTTTATGTCAGACTTCTAGTATCATGGTTCAGAAAAAGCTGGCTGCAGGAGCAATGGAAGAAATACATCAGACCAGTCCTACCTCATCAGCACGTGTGGGCTCAGGGACTGGCACACAAGACAGTCAGCATCCCCTCCTGTCAAATGATGCTGCCATCAGAATGTGGCCCAGAAGGGCTGGATAGGTATGAGCTGCACATTCTGCCGAGGGGCAGCACCAAGCACAGCCATAACTTGCCATAAGGTGCAGCAGTGGCCATCAGGCAAGCTCAATAATCAATTTAACAACAAGAAAAATCAGGTAGTCCATCAGAAACAAACACCCTATCAATAGCTGGAATTGTAAGCCAGTAAAACAGAGAGGGAATGATGTCTGGGTCGTTATTTTGTCAAACTGCTAATAGTATTTTGGGTCAAACCAATTTGTTCATTTGCTGAAGAATTATTTGGGAAACATTTACATTCCACAGGAACAAAGCAAAACACACTAGTCTCAAACACTTCCTGACTATGTGTCCATTTACATTTATAAATAATTTTAAATACTCGTTATAAAAAGAACAATAAGTCTATCCCATGCTGAACTCTCAGAAATTAAAGCTCCACTAAATAACAGGGTCATTAAAGTAACCTAAATTTAATCTTCAACTCCCAAAGATTAACTTAAATTTAATAAAGAGCATATAGTCAAAGTTTACACATCACCTCTTGTGGTGGGTTGACCATGGCTGGTGCCCACCAAAGCTGCTCTGTCACTCACCTCCTTAACTGGACAGGGGAGAGAAAAACATAACAAAATGCTTGTGTGTCAAGGTAAGGACAGGGGGAGACAGCTCACCAATCACTGTCTTGGGCAAAACAGACTCAGGGAAATCAGCTCTCACTACCCACACCTTGCCCAGCAAACCCATACACCGATAAAATTATTTCAAGATGCTTGAATTTAAAGACAAATTCCATTTTTTTTTTAAATGTTACCATCTTATTCCCTTAGCAGCAACACTCAGTACTGACACCACTCTGCCATTCTGATTTATCTTGCAGCCTTTCATATCAATCCAGGAAAGAAGGACTGAACAGATTTTTCCCCACCAGGTTAAAATATTAATAAGCTTAAGAGAAAGAGAAGCATGTGCCAGTATCTCCTGATGACACACAGATGTCCTTTACAATTTCCTGGTGCCCTCCCAGCTCATCAGCTTAGGACAGAAAGGAAAACTGATTCAGGTTTGGAACAAGTATCTAACAACTCCTGTGGTCCCACTGCACCTTCTAGAGATCATATCACTTTTACTGTTTAAAACAGAAGCAGTCACTGCATGCCAGCCCTATGTTAAATTTAAGATACCCAGTATAACATCCCTATAATGACATTCATAACAAGAGTTATGTGTATCTACTGACTCCTAGGTAAGACACTATTCCTACGTAACACCTCCAAAACTCTGGATGGCAGTTTTCCTATTTAATTAGGCCGTAGCAACTCCAGCATCCTTTAAAATACAATCACAAAAGCAATAGTAAAAACCAATTCAAAATATTCACAGAGCTATAAATTGCAATTAAATAGCTCTTCGTAGAACTATCCAGTAAAGAGTAACACACATTTGCTGGCCACACTTTATACCACCTTAGGAAAATAAGGGAAGAAAAAAGAGAGATGACCTTTAGCATCAGGAGGAGGGAGAAGGGAATGACTGATATTCACTCTTCTAAATGCAACAAAGAATACATTTGTTAGTTTTATGTCATGCTTTCCATAGAATTAAAAATGAATTATAAAATAGGGTAAGAGCTTATATGAAACAACAGGAACAAGGCACTTTGTTTTAAATCTCTTGTAATAACAATACCTATGGACTAGAACATTCTCACCAAAACCTGGCACTAAGTTTCAGAAATTAATAAGGGAAAAAACAATGAAAGTAAACTGCATCTTCTGGATGTGAGGCAGGGGTAAAGAGAAGGTAAGCTGCAGTACCTGATTAGGTTTCTGTTCTTCATTAGCTATTTCTATAACCTATTGGCATTGCAAAGGATTTTTTTAGCCATAGAACAGCACGTATAGAAGGACAGTCAGCAGAACACAACATTACACTTCATTCCTGAGATCTGTTTTTGCATCTACCTACTTCTGCCATTCTGCAAAATTCAGAATACACCAGTGACGTGAAAACTTCACAGTCCTCCCTTTTTAGAAGCTGGTTATAAGCAAAGAAATTCATCCACTAAGAACAAGCAGATCATGAAGACAGGATTAAAAACACTCCAGTGTAAGAGTTGTACTACAGGCAATACAACAACCTAGCAGTGTCACGACTTTCCCTTACCCAGGGCTCAGACACCAGTGGGTTTTGGGGGGCTTTTATGTATGAAGGTGTCATACCAGGAATAAAATACTCTTTTCTCATCCAGCTCAAATGACTAGTTGGAACGATCTGCTACTTTTTTTTCAACAGCATGCTTTTATTTTTCCCCACCACCTGCTGTAAAAGCATAATTGCTAGTTCTAAATCTATCAAAAGTAGATAGCTCCATGGTAGGAATCCAGTGCAAAATTATGTTTATTGGAGGTATCAGGTAAAAGTCCTGTGAAAGTTTAATTTTTCTCCTCACACTGACTAATGAATTCAAAGCTTGAAGAGTATAAAGGTGCTACAGCAGGTCCCTTGTCAGTCATATATCCAGGAACAGGTTCTGCTTTTAAAAATCACCCACCTACCACATTAATTTGCCTGTTTCTATCACAGCATGCCTCGAAGCACAGGATGTTTTGATCTTCTAAAGGTACTACATTATTTCTGTTAGGAGCATTTTAAAGCACGCTGATTGAAGAGCATTCAGACATCTATTAAGGATACACTATGAACTGCTGTTAATGCAGTTTGAGAATAAATTTTAATGACTTACTTTAAAATGCTTATGTGGAGCATTACCTACTAAAATGTAACTCTGAAATAACCTTAATTAACCTCTGGCATCTAAAATGGCAAAAGGTCAGAGGCGTTATTTAATTAAAATATATATATATAAAATGAAAACAGCAGCACTTAAGGGGAATGAGAGATTCTCCTCCACTGCAGGACAAAGTCATGCTAAATACTAAGGATATCTTCTTTGCAGTGGTATCTTGTTTTGTAGCACTAGAATTCATTACACAAAACATGAAAACAGAACTGATTACAGTTAAGAGCAATAAAAGCCAAGTAAATTCAATTACCTACAAACACCTTTTAAAAATTCCCTAGCCTTGTTGCCACCATCAGAATGTTTTCATCATCCTCTTAGTTTAACTTGAATATAAAACTCCAAGTCTCATCCAAAAGCACCAATGGAGTGTAAACAACAACAGCTTAATAGGAAACATGGCTGAGTGTTTCTAAACTGGAGTTATTTTATTTTCATTGTCGGGCTTTTGTTGCTGCTGTTGCAACAGTCAATCTAAATATCCCTATAAATATAATTTTTTTGGAAAAGATAGTGGACAAAAACACTCCTAAATCACTACATGCTATAATTCACCTTGATATTAAAGACCAGTCCCATTCCCAATATATCAATAGAAGGAAAATAAATAAATGGGGGGGAGAGAGGAAAAACATTAAACGGGACATAATCAACTCCAATCTATGAATATTTTCCATATTTTTATAATCTGTCTTCCATATCCCTTATTAATAAAATTTAGTAGCTTATTTTAGAAAGAAAGATGGGAACTTGAAAAGTATTAGGTACAAGTTCCCAAGAATGTTTGAAGCCTGTCCTTCAGGTTTCAGACTAAGCAAAATATCACATTGAAAAAAAAATTGTCTAAGTTTCCTCCTGTTCTCCAGGGAAAGAGAGGGTCTCTGTTCTTTCCTGAAGCAGCAACAATAGGGAGGTGTGAAGTCACAGTTGCTTAATGTCTTTTACATGTTTTCTTTATTCTTCCTTGGCATGGACAAGGCAACACAGAACAAACTGCCCCTCAAACACAGGTCAATTTACAAAACTGAAGCTACTAAGACAATTTCCATTTCAGTTCAGAAGATATCTCTGAAATTATGAAGAGATTCACCAGTTTCATTATATGATTAACAGATCTTCATTAATACACAAGTGTCAACAGCCAGAAAACACCAAAGCAATTTCGTATTGCAGCTGATAGGCTCCAACCTTTAGTATTCCTCCAGTTCTCTGAGCAGCTTTCTAGCCAACTGCACTGGTGACAAAGCCTCACACCATTTGAATACAAATAACTGGGGGGAGGTGAGAGGTGGAATCATATACCTAAGATTAATAAATATTTTCACGACTATACCAATAGTAACTAAAACACCAGCAAGCAAATTCCACGACTTCAAGTACACAATGGAGAGGTCCAAAATTAAGTTAATCACTTTGATTATTTATGGATATAAGGTCTTACAACACTGCTTCTGAAAATAACACTTTTTTCCAAGACACTGTTAGTGCTTATTTATAGAAATTTTTCTGTAGATATCAGAGTCTTTGGCATTTCTCCTAAATGTTCTCACAATATGCTGTTAAAAGTTAATGGATAAGAATGCGATTAAACTCAGTAGGAGTGCTGAATGAAGACAGCCCCACAGCCACTATATTAAATCACAACATTTTCTAGAGATTTAGAGGGGTGGGTTATTTTGTAACCTATTCTCTGAGAGAAAAAATCTGAAACAAGGACTTGGAAGAAAAAAAGGCTATAGCTAAACTTTTATCTCTACCAATCACATCAGCAATTCAACCACAGAAGCAAGGCTCACAACCACACCAGCCACCCTATTGCACCATTTGACAGGTTAACCATAAAAAGGTGGTGACAGGGAGTAAACAGGTTATTTGAAGTTTGTATTTAAAAAAAAAATAAATAAAAAATCTCTTTTGATATCAAAATTCTGTTCAACAGACAACAGGGAGAATTTCCAGCTGGACAGTAGGAACAACCATTCAAAAATAAAGAGGTACCCCAACAAACTATCACAAATTACCACAGCATCACGACAGAACCAGAGAAACAAGGATGTGGGGGAAGAGTTATAAGTTATATAGTAAGTTATATAGGCCGACTTCCAAAAGGAGCTGAAGGAATAGGGGGGCAAAGAGCTCAAACTGAATATGGCCTCCATGAAAACTGACGACTTCCTAGTGGAAAGTGAGAATAAGGACATGCATAAAATTTTAAATAGTTATGCAAGAAGGAAGATCAAATTAAATGCAAGGAAATGGAAAAAAAGATCTGATGTTGAAAATGACAGAAGCTGTTACAAAAGGTCATTTCTGAATCCACAGGAGGAGGTTAATCCAAGAAGGTGGAGAAATGATTGAGAGTTAGGTCATGGTATAAATCCAGAGTCACAGGAAGATGACAAGAATCTCTCAGAGATCTTTAAAGAAACATCAAGGTACATGAAGAATTAAGCCTTCAGTGAATCGCAGAACTCAAGGACATGAATGAGAGCAGTGATGTGCAATATTCAGATCAAAAATACATCTTCACACACACAGGCACTGCTAAACTAAAAGCCAAATCCTTTTGCGTGCTAAGTGCAGTTACTGCTCTAGTTTCCCACGGTACAATATCTGGTACAATATCTGGTACATCTTTGCATGCAATCCAGCAATATTCTCATGAAAGGAAGGCTAGAAAGAGCAACTATGACAAGGTATTTGGAAAACACAGAGAAGGTTTCTATACCCATAGAAAACAGCCAAGCTCCCCAACTGAGAGAAAGACCTGCTGAGACACAGGCCCATTGTGGAAGGGACCTCTGGAGGCCACCTGGTTCAACCAACACAGAGACAGTTGCTCAGGACCACGTCCAGACAGTTCTTGAATATTGCCAAGGATGGAGACTCCACAGCCACCCTGGGTAACCTATGCCAATCACCCTCACAGTAGAAAACTGTTTCCTGATGTTCATAAGGACCCCCTGTGTGGGAGACAGTGTCAAAAGCCTTACTCATGTCTAGGCAGACACTATTTGCTGCTGTCATGTGCCTGGACATGGTTTCAAGGATGACCTGTTCCATCACCTTTCCCAGGATTGATGTTAGACTGAGTGGATGTCCTTCCTCAGGTTCTCCTTCCTGCCCAATCTCCTATTGAAATATTGTCTCATTTTAAACTTCTCAATAATCCTCTGCATTTTCACTGGTATCAAGATGAACCTCTGCACATCCTTAACACCTTTTATTCCACCACCCTGACAAGTATAACATTGCTCTCTACAGTATCGTAGACTACAGCATGGACTATAAAGTATCAGAGAAGCACTGAGATAAAAAACAGAACAGATCAAGACAAAGGACAGGGAAGGGCTCACTTATTAGTTATGGTCATGGGCAAAAGACGGACTTGACTTGGGGAAACAACATCAATTCATTTTGAACAAAACCACCACCAGTTTTCCAAAGGAATCAGAGTAGGACAGTGTTAAATACAATTGGATCTTAAAAGCACCTTCCCCTGCCTCTCCCCTCTTCCCAGGCTCAGCTCTGCTGCCTCCTCCCCTGCAGCAGCACAGAAAGGCAGGGAACAAGGGTTTTGGTCAGTCCCAGTCCCTTCCACACTGCTTCTGCTGCTCCTTCCTCACTGACCTCTGTGTCTGTGTGGCTGGCTGTCTCTGATCCCACTCCACTTCCAAAATAATAGAACTCCCAAAGCAGAAGAGCCCTCGCAAGTTTTTCCTCTCCTAAATAAGTTATCAAAGCAGCACTGGTTGGCTTGGCCTTGGCCAGAGGCTGGTCTGACTTGGAAGCTGAGGGATCTTCTCAAAGCTTCTTACAGAAGCCACACCAGTAGCCCCCTCCCACACTACCAGAAACCTACCAGCCATGAACCCAACACACAAGCTGAGAGCAGCAAACACAGAAAAAATAGATATTTATCTTTCTTTCCGAGATATATTTACCTTTCCTCTCTAGCCTTATAAATCTTCTGTTTAAGGTGCCCCATGGAATCAAAAAAAATCAAATGCATGATTCATTTCATATGCTACTCTGCATTTGGTGAAGAATGAAGTAACAACTAAATAAGATTTATCAAAATATTTCATAGACTATCAGGAAAAAAATTGAAATAGATTTCACTGGGAGTCATCTGAGAGCAAAGCTGTTTAACTCATGTGGAGCACACATACAGAAAAACAAGGTGCTAACAACCCACTTGCTTCCTTTTCATCTTGAAGGTAAATCCCTTCTTACTGTTGAAGTGAGTTAACAGACAAATGACACACGTAAGCATATAGGGTTTCTCTTCTCTCATCACAATTAGTCCTCAACAAGACCTCTGATCAAAAAAAAACACCACAAGCCATCACATTGTTTTGGACACAGCTTACAGATATGCCATCAAACTTAACTTTATTTGTGCAATAAAAAAAATACCCTCTCCAGACAAATTGCAATAGGCATGTAAAGCTCTAGCAAAAGACAAAAAGAAAAAATAATCACCAGTTTATGGTAGAAATATTTACAATCAGAATTGTATTTCTATTACAACTTAAAGAAAATGTTATTTTGTGACTCCCCAGGGAATCGAACACAAGGACTTGAAACTTGTATTTTTATCTGCAAATTTGCACTTTAGATTCAATAGAAGTAACTATTACAAGGATGCTTAGCTATATTATAGTATTTTTCAAGCACATTCAAGCTGCATTTAATCCCTCCACTTCGTAAATGGAGAAACACTCTCCCTGGGGTGGCTTTGTGAAATGGTGTAACAGATAAGCCTGAAGGTTAGATGGATCCTGCTTTAGACTCTGCAGTGAAGCTGTAGCATTTCGGAGCCAATCTGTCCACATCCCGAAGGCATGCTGCCCAAAGCACAGTAAGGAGAAGAGAGAAACAAGATTCTTACAATTTCAGCACACGAGTGAAAATGTATCCCCTTTATGTTATACATCTACCAGAAGTCAAGTACAAGAAAAACTACAGCTGAAAAATGTCCTGGCAGGCACTGAGGTACCAGTGTAGTCTCTGAGCAGATAGTTACCACTCACTCTTCAGATTTTCAGGCTGAATTAGATACTTTCATTAAAACATCTGTTTGAGGTTAAATTGTTGTCAAAAGGTAATTCAACAGTTAGCAGTTACAGAAAGAAAATCAGAAAAATACACTGAACATTTCTTTGCAATACTGTAAGCCACATCCAAACATCTCTTCTCCCCAGCTCAAGAGAGACAGGGATCTGCTCGAGAGAGTCCAATGGAGGCTACAAGGGTGATGAAGGGACTGGAACAAGTGTCTTGAGAGGAAAGGCTGCAACACCTGGGGCTCTTTAGTCTGGAGAAGAGAAGGCTGAGAGGGGATTTGATAAATGTCTATAAATATCTGAGGGCTGAGTGTCAAGAGGAAAGGAACAGCCTCTTCTCACTTGTGCCCTGTGATAAGACAAGGGGGAATGGATGTCAGCTGGAACATAAGAGGTTCCACCTCAACATGAGGAGGAACTTCTTTACTGTAAGGGTCAGGGAGCACTGGAATGGGCTCCCCAGAAAGGCTGTGGAGTCTCCTCCACTGGAGACTTTCAAGACCCTCCTGGCTTCATTCCTGTGTGACCTGTGCTGGATTAGATGGCCCTGCTCTGGCAGGGGGGTTGGACTAAAAGATCTCCAAGGTCCCTTCCAACCCCTGACACCCTGTGATTGTGTGTGATTCTGGTTTTACAGCTCCTAAGAGTTACAGCAGAAACTAAAAAGGCTTAGAGAACACTTGAAGTATTCGACATCATTTAGAAGACTAGGAATGTTCAGACAGAGAACATGGCTACACACAGCTCTAACAATGAGTTCATGATGCAGATGTACACCCGATAGGATAAAAGAGAGTTATAAGATATACACACAGTAGCTTTCTCAGCAATTTTCAACCACATATGTATAAACCTGCTAGTAACTTTTTCCTTAAACAGCACTTGAGAGCTTAGTAACTGGGGCCAAAATCAAACCAGACTCTGGAAAAGATGCTGCATTTTATGATTCACTCTTAAGAGGACCAAAGTACGTTCTGTACTCCTTATTCCTGGGGGAGGGGGGTGTCTTACACTTCACTCTCACACTAGCTTCTCTTTTTCAAGCTAGACAAGGAATTTACACATTCAGCTGGGATGTGTGTAAATATTACATGCCCAACTTTTCACAACACCTTTTCAGTCATGCCTCCTTTTTTTTTTAAGCTAGGAGATTAAAAGTAAATTGCTTCAGTGAGCAATGTGTGTCCTGACTTGTCACTATATACACACACAACAAAAACCAAACAACAAAAATCCCTCCAGAAAAGAAGTATTCTTCTCTGTTTTGGTTTTGTTTGGTTGGGTTTTATTTTTTTTCTGTACTGTATACGTCAAGAAAGCTCAAAATTGGCTCTGCACTACCAAGTTATCATTATAAAGTTAAAATACAGACTGTAATGCAGAGCAATACAGTCAGAAGAAAATAATTCATAAAGGACAGAAGCCAAGAAAAGCATTAAAATGTTTAAAACAATATAAAAATCAATATTTAATAACCAACATATAATCTGGATGCAATGAATAAAGCAACAGGCATAATAAAATCTTGTGGATTTTAAACCACAACACTTTAGTAGCAGAGGAATAGATATAATTTGTAACGAATCAACAACCCCAAGGTGTGACTGAAAGCTTCCTCCCAACCCCCATTTTTTTGCCATATCACATTCCACCCCACAAAAGTATGAGATTAGGGGAAAACAGAAATGGTTTGGTCACCCCACCCATACCAGTAGGGCAATCAAAATTTCATAAGGAACAAGAAGGGACAGGGATAGCCTCCTGAGAATTGCTGGTTTAAGTTCCAGTACAAATGAACTTCACCCACTGGCACAGTGAAGTTTTGTCCTCTTTTGAGCCCTGTGAATATTTGCATACACTTCAACGGGACAAAGCTGGACTCCAAGACTTCTTCACCTCATCTCTGTCTATCCTCACCTAGAAATATATTTGCAAACGTCTTCTCTGCAGCGTTGACTCCATCACACCACTGATCTGAAGTGGTCTCCTTTAGCCTAAACTGAACCTCAACTTGCCTTTCTCACAATGTCTGGCTATCATGAGCAGCACAACAGAGCTATAATAACCCTTTTACTCTTTAACTCTTATCTTGATCTCAGGTCAGCACCTTTTTTCTCAAGTATTACAGACACCATCATCCATCACTCACATCTGCATTCAAACCTCTTCTTGTGTCCTTCACTCCATCTATGTCTGATTTTTGAAGGGTAACTAAAAAGCTTCTCGAAGACCCACTTTCTCAGTAACTCTCTTCCAGCTTTCATCTCTCCTTAACCCAGTCATTTTATTATCTCCTCTCTGCCCTTGACAAATACGTCTTCTCCCACTCTTATCTATTCACAGTACTGCTGAAAAGACTCTTTACATCCCATCGCTTTGGCTGCCTTCCACTTTCACTTCCTCTCTCTCCATTTTCACAGAACAAACTTATTTTTGTAACCATTCACTGTTCATGCCCACTTAAGGGAAAGCCAGCCAATTCAACTCGACAGAACTCGGGGCAGCAACTGGCAGGAACCTATCCCTTTGCTGGCGTCAGATTTGCTTTCCTCTGCTTTAATCAGCTGAAATGATCCAGAGGGTTTAGAGGGAGTGGGACTGAGGGGTCAAAGAAGAGTCCATTTCTAGAATAAGACAGATCGTAGAATCATCAAGATTGGAAAAGACCTCCAGGATTATCCAGTCCAACCTTCTACCTAACACTTCCATGGTCACTAGACCGTGCTCTGAAGTGCCACATCTACTTGCTTTTTGAATAGCTCCAGGGATGGGGATTCCACCACCTCCCTGGGCAATCCAGGTGCATAGAGGGAGATGGGGGTGCATGGAGTGTTGAGCGTGGGCAAGTAAACCATTTGTTTGGCTACATTTCCTGCTTTCAGCTGCCCATAGGGCTCTAATACAGACATCAAAAACAAATAAATAACTTTCACACACTGTCCCACTCGTCTAAGTTGCCAACATCTACTTAAGAGTCAGAACAGCTAACCTGGAAAAGACACAAGTAGCTAACAGTAACTGTGCTTTAAGTTGAGGTATTAAGTATAGCTGCCCTGATACCCTGATATTTCTGGAGCTGAACATGAAGTGCTAATGTATCTCAAAACTCAGAGCCAAATTGTGGGGCCAGTAGCATCATTCTGCAGCCTTGCGCTGCTTGCATCTCCTACCAGCTACAGAGCAAAGGGGGCTGAAAAAGACCAACTTTTCTTTAGCTAGGGAAAAACGTGCTGGCAGAGACATTGTTGGCACCTTCTCATACAAGACAACTTCTTGTAATGTTTACATGCACTTAATGCACACATATCAAAGTTCAGTGAAGGTACAGTTCAGCAGTGATCAGCCTGCTCTTGGATGGCAAGAGGGGTCTTCTTGTCCAGGAGAGCCTGTGGTGCTCATGCACCATTACACCTTTGTCTTGTTCTTTACATAGTCCAGTTATATGGAAAACACTCCTCATCTTTCAGTCCAAATTATTTTCACCTACAGGTAACTTGGCAGGCAAAGCATTACATATGCAAGCTCTGAGAGAGAGCTTCAGTTTTACAATCCAGAAAGGGCTACCTGCTGCAGGGGCACAGGGCAAAGTTAATCCATCTCAACACCATTTGGATCCCATTAGCTCAACTTCTTGCTTATGCACAGCCCTCTTGCTATGGTGAACAATTACCTTCTCATAACAGAAATAATCACTTTCAAATCAGGACAAAGACCAGTTATATTTTGTAGAACTGTACCACAACTTGGAATTTGATGCAAGGTACTCTAATAATGCATCTCATGGACTAGCCAGCAAAAAAACACCAGTTTTCAGCACTGGCTTTGATATGAAGGTGTCAGTCTGACATCCCATTTTACAAATTCATAGTACAAAACTGCTGATGACTGATGCCATGTTGTTCTGTTTAGAAGGTATACTCAGATGGGCTACTAACAAACCTAACCAGCATAACCCTTAAGTGATCTGTTTCTACCGTGCAACACCCTTGTAACCAGCCACTACTTTCATTATCCACAGGAACAGCTCAACTGAACAGAGACGAGTACCAGACCTCCACATTTGCAAAGCTCTAATCAGTGCTACCTTTCAATCCATACAGTACAGTTATCTGTGCTGATGACATCTGCTTGGGTACCTAATCTCAATCCTTTCCTAATCCTGAGGGAACCAGGAACTGCAAACTGGCAGTTACAGGAGACTCTTAGTGCAGTTGGCACATTTTCCATCTCTAGTAATGCTTTTGTGACTCAGTAGCAGAGCATTTCCAAAAAAGAATTCTACCAAAACAATCCACATCTGTTCTCTCTCAGCATCACTCTCAGTAGGTCTCTGACTTACCACGGCCATCTGATAAAATTGGATGCAACACCCTCCTCTCAAGCCCCAAAATCACGATAATAATCTACACAGCAGCAATACTGGATTTATCCAGGGATCACTCATACTCTCCGGACATCTGCTCTTGAGTGCTGCTACTCCACAGCCTGAATATCACGTATCACTCTGGGCCCACCTACCTTACTTGGAGTTAGCTGTCATGAAACGCCGCACTACTATGAGTGTCATTTCAGACTACAGATGGCAGCTCTACTCCAGCTGCCACTGCTGAGTCATCCTGCTCTGCCATTTGCTCACTCAGAATACACAGTTGCTAAAATAGTCGCAAAGATTGAAAGCTCATCTGACTTACTGTACCCAGATCTGTTTTGATATCAAATCTCCATTTGTTCTTACTGCTGGCTTTGTCACGTTGCTGTTTGTCAGAGGCAACTCGCTGAAAGAGAAGATACTGACTTTGCAGACGGGTTTTTCTCTGCCTTGCCACTTCAGGATGCTCCTGAATTGCCTGGGTGCTGGCCAGAGAGGCCCTTGGCGCCGGGAGGCAGCTCTGGACCCTGCTGGGTTCCAGCTGAGCAGAGGGGCCAGCACATCTCCCTGTCGATATGGGGAGCAGCAGCCTCTCACAAGACAAGCTTCCACCCGGAGCAGTCACGGGCTAATGCAAGAAATTTCATTTCCCAACCTGCTGCTGCTTGTTTTTTCTACATACATCAATAACAGCAGTAATGAAATTTGAAACTTGATTATCAAAATATTTTGCTACCTCCCTCCTAATCCATCTACTTCAATCTCCTCAATACTACTACATTCAATCCCCAGAGAACTAGAAAATCCCAAAGAGAACTGCTGGAAATAAAAAGCATTCATTTGTTAGGTAACAGAGAACACAAAATGAAGGAAACTGACTGCCAGAAAATATTTTTAATTCCTTCAGCATTCAGTTGGACAAAGGCACACGTGCCCCAGTCCATCACCATACTTTGTAAAGGAATTGTCAGGCAAGACAACTGTTCACAAATATTATTCAAGACAAGAGACTACCTACAACATCCTAATTATGCAATTACAACACTAAAAACAACAAAAGAGTCTTCACTGACACTGAACCAAACAGCAAATCCCACCTAATCCTCCAAACTCCACAGCAGGAATAGCACTACCAGGTCCAGTGGGGTTAATGAAATCAAGACGAGGCAATTTCCCCCCACCTCATCTTCCTTGTATTTGTAGGTTGTACAGAGTAAGTGTGAAAGAAAACACTGACTCCACACCACCAAAACTAATCATGGTTTTTAGAAACACTGAAGGATAATTAGAAACAGTTCAGATGACAGGAGACAAGGAAAGAACTAAGGCCATTTTTCCATAAGCCAACTCGGTTTTAGTATTACTGTTAGTCTGATAAGGGTTCAGAATTTTATGTTTTCTTGCCCTTGAGAAGAAGCAGGCTTCTTCACCCTTTGATACAGTTGTTTATTTCTTTGCTGCTTTTAGGTCAAGAAAATGAGAAATTCACAACGCCAATATCAGAAAGGAAGGGGGGGAGGATCTAATTTGAACTGGTTTTAAATTCTGCAGCCATATATGAATTAAGATTATGTTTATTCAATCAAAACTTTCAAGTTGCCTTTACCGATTCGTATGCTAGACTAATTGCTTCAGTTTCATCTTCGTTTCCTCTGAAGTGGAAATTCATATTTGTTGCCATAGACCTTGAAGAGCAGAAGTAGGACGAACTTAATTTTTTAGTTCTTTTAAAGTCTCAAAACAACTTTCAGTTTGTACAGAAAAAAAAAAAAAAAACAAAACCACCCAAAACCTAGAATGCTAAGTTGCTAATTTTTCTATTCAAGCCATAAATTGCTATTTAAAAATCCTACGGTTAATTTATATTATATCAGAAATCTAATGGGAAGACAAAAATCCATTAAAGAACACGCCACTTAGGAGTTGCAAATTCCATCATTGTCATCAAAAGCCACTCAGCAAGCGGTGACAGGTCAATTATTCCAACTGTCTGCTGATTGAATAAGCCCCCAAAACTACCACCACACTGACAACCAAAACTCACCAGTAAATTATCACACAGTGGCCATAGTCTGGAGTAACCACAGCAATACCTCTGGCTTAGCCCTTTTACACAAATGTTACTTCATCATGAAAATTAAATAATAAATTTCTACAAGATGCAAACAATATTTGTACAAAATTTTGACTGATTTCTTTCTGTCAGCTAGTTGCTTACAGATTACAGCACCAAATATACTACTTGGCTTACGGGAGGGACCACTGAACACTGCTGCTGATGTAAAGAATTCAAGAAGGAGAAGTTGTCAGTTTGAGAAGGGTAAGCAGGCGAGGAGCAGCACTGGAGTGACACAATTCTGCCCTAGGACAGCACCCTGCCGCCCAGTCCTCCTGTCAGCTGTGCCTGCAGTACGTAAAAGCGACGGGAAATAAGCCTTAACTACTACTCAGGCTTAAATCCAGTAGGAGTACGTAAGTGCAGATTGATGCTAAATTTACAAGAACATTTTAACACTGATTTTTTTGGAGTTGAGATGTTATGCATACAGGGGCTATTTACACACATGCTAATGTTTCTAATGCAGCAGCCTTCGAGTCAGGCTATTAAAAATAGAAGGCAATGGGTAGGAGGGGAGGTGCTCCTTTTTATCAGCAGCATCATACTTGAAATGGATAGGGTGAAAAGGAGGAAGGAAAATTATGAATAAGTATAGAAATGTGAAAGGACAGCAGTAAAAAAGCATTAGATGTTACACTATTTTTTTCCCCGCCTGGGGAGAAAAATATACTTGATATCAAATTATTTTTATATAAGCCACAAATACAAATCAAGTAGAATGAATACTTGGAAAAAAACAATAAAGAACATTTCTAATTAGGATCACTGCTGCTAATTACTTCAAGACAAATTATCACAATAAAAATGTCAAACTTCCAATTTAGGGAGCAAGCCTTAAGTCATTTTGAGCCTAAAGATACCAGTTACATAAGTAATAAATAGCTTTAGTCAAGTTCAGGCCAACTCATTTATACAAAAAAAGTTCCCTCCCCTTGCTCTGTTACGTAAAAGGCTGCTGATCAGACAGGAGCAGCTACTGCTTTGATGCAATATGGTTTTACTCTCTCTTATTTAGTGTAAAAGGCTTGGAAATTTTCACTGACCCTATCTGAATAAGAATTAAAGTGGTACCAGTTTTTATTAAGCATTATCTGTACCAGATTTCCCTTTCTTCAATAACATAGCACTGTGCTTAAAAGAATAAAGTTGTTCTTACAACCAAACTCTCTCTTGAAAGGCTGGTATGAAGTGTCTGCTTTCTGAGGAAGCTTTAAAACAAGGTAGATTAACAATTCCTAAACAATCAAGAGTTTTGTCTCACATTTCATGTCCAAGTGCACGATACATCATGAGGTTTGCTGCTTTTAGCTACTGCAGCAGCTCCTTGTTGGGCCTCTGCTGTTACTGAGCAGTTTTTCTGGTCTGTCAGAACATTGTGGCAGTGACCGTTAGCACTGGAAAAAAATATTATAACTTCACAATTTGCTAGCTGAGAAAAAAGAACAAGTAGTTCCAAATTGATAGAAAAATAGGACAATTTTTCTTATATTTTTATGGAACTATTTAAAAATTATTTATTTATACATTCTAGGTGTTTGGGATGCTTGGGTATCACATCACAAGCACAAAATCTTCCTGGAAGAAAGTGAGAACATGAAGCTTCCCCTATAACCAGGAGCATCCATATCATCACCTACTTCACCACTCACTCTTCTGGTTAGCAAGTCAAATCAACTGACTGGTCATTAAAGGACACAAACCCAACTTACTCTACACTTAGCACTTCCTTCTAAGCAGAGAGAGCAAAGCACAAGTGTGGAAGGGAAGTGAGCACCAGAGAGTAACCATTACTTTCTGCCACAGTTCCACAATCTCTCCCCTATAATAGAGCTGACAGGGGACCAAATTGCTTTGAGACCATGCACCTCCCTCCTACAGATTTCTCCAATTTGACTTTTTCTTCCAAACAGAGCACTTGTGATTGTGTTTCATCTTACTTGTCTATATTCTAAGAGTTGTAGTTTTCCTTCTATAATTTATTCTTTAAATACCAGCAAATGAATCAGAAAAAAATACAAAATAGAGAGTATATGGGGTTCATTCTGTCCTACATGAAAAACCAGGGCACCCAAAAGAGTAATTTCTCATCCTAAAGGATTTTAGCAGCTGTCATTAGCTTTAGAATAAAAGGTTAGCATAGATTCAGCCTAGGAGTGAAGATATCTCAATCTACTGCTAACAGATAGAAATGAGCAGGAGTTCCCATGTATGACAAACAAGTGAGATCTTATTTACACAATGTTTTAGAGACTAAAATTTAAACCTAAAGACTAAAAGGAATAGAAGTTTCCAGTACAAGAACTGTAGATGTGACTTGTTAGTTTTTTCCTGTTTTGACAGCATTTTAGGAATGAGACAGTCTGAACACCTTACCTGGTTTGGTTTCTGAGGCTAGAACTTGGGTAATGGAGTAAAGAACACTGAGCCTAATTATGTCCTGTTAATTAAAATACGTATGCAGATGAAAGTTTGTCACCATTGTCACTAATTACTGAAATCTACAGTCTTTTTTTTGAAGAAACAAAGCCAAGTCCAGGACAAACAGAGAAATCTGTCTCTAAAAAGCACAAACATCAAAGATTCTCTTTTCTAATATATATTAAAAAAACAAAAACAAAACCAAACCAAAACCAACAAAACCACACACCAACAGAGCAACTGTCTTCCCATCAGAAAGGAAGTGTTCCAGTTACTGCATCCTAAGCACACACAAAATTAACCCTTCTGCTTCTCCTAAAGCAGGTGGGCTCCTCATTAACTACTGCCACTGTCACTTCAGCCTTGTGTCCACAGCCCTAATGCCTCCCTGCAGGCTCTCCTCCAGCTTCTGCCATTTGGTGCAATCACAGAACATCAGGTTAGAGAAAGCAGTGATTTGTCAGGCTTGCTAAATACAGTCAGTGCATCCACACTGGGCAGACAGGGACTCGCTGCTGTGGCTCTACAGCAGATGTGAGTTTGCCCAGCTGGGGCTCTGAGATGCTGGAGAGCTTTGTAACTGGGTTAGCACAGTGTCCTGCCTGAACCAAAAAGCCCTGCTCGGATATAAATCATATTATCCTGGTCTGAGCACTGGAATGGGTCAGCATGGCTGCTGGATGATGGCACCATGATGGTCCTCAGGCTTGGAGCATGCTCCACCATGCCTGCTACAAAACATTCTATGGGCACAGCCAGCATTAGTCATCTGCAGAGAGCTGTGGTCACTGCTGACAAAGTGGCTGTAAAGGCTTGTACTAGAAATTAAAGCAGGAAAAAACCCCAAATCTGTAGTTGGGATACAGTATGTTCAAATTCCTATCAAAATAAGACATCGTTTTAAGTGCTTAAGGTTAAACCAGTAAACAACAATAGTTTTATATCAGAACTTAGCCAAAAATGTTTCTAGTCGTGTTGGACTTTTCAGGTTGTGTTTTTCATAGGGAAGGAATGGAGAAAAGCCTCAAACCAAAGTCATGATGCTTCCTTGCCATAAGGACTTAAGGTAAGTAACCCTCCTGGTTACCAGGAGACCCAAACTTAAAACATTATGACATAGTTTGTTGCTTCAGAAAAATAAAATAAAGTGAATCTCACTGGAGCAAAAACCTAACATAAAATGGAAAAAAAAAACCCCAGATTTACATTAGCAGAGAGAAGTGAACCCTGACCTCCCAACACAGAGTACTGTGCTACCAGTTCAATACCAGATTTATGAACAAAGCTTTTGTCAGAACAGTTCTGTAGATCTTACCTAAATTTATACCCAATTCAAGGCAACTCAAACTAAATTTAGTAGCAGATAAATGCATCAAATAGACATTATCTACATTTGTTTCCTGAATTACCACTCTCAGATTTGTGCTCACACCCACAAATCCTTTTGACCTTTAAGGTGGTGAGTTTGACAACAACATACTGTATGGAAACAAGAAATAAATGTGATTTTAAACCTAGAGTTGTATATAAACAGCTCTAAGTAGAACAAAAA
Source organism: Chloroceryle aenea (assembly GCA_013399075.1). NCBI lineage: Eukaryota > Metazoa > Chordata > Aves > Coraciiformes > Cerylidae > Chloroceryle > Chloroceryle aenea. Next base: position 226,908 of record VWZY01004669.1, read on the forward strand.
ACCCTCCTAATGTGTTTGAAGAGCAATAAGCAGTGTGTTAACACTGCAGTCTGGGGGCATTTTACTGAGCTAGTTCAACAGAAAACAGGTCAGACAAACCAGGGGTATTTGAAGAAAAGAGAACATGACCTACACTACTGCTCCAACCAGTTTTCAAACTGGTTAGAAAATTCTCCATGTATACAGCCCCAGAGACATAATAATCCATCTTAAATGGCCTGGGAAGAAATTAAAACAGTGATATTAAAGCTGCTGCTTCTACTGGCACCAGCCAGAGATTCCCAAACCCAGCTCTGCTGGTACATGTCATGAAAATAAAGAAACAAAAGATTGTAATGAACAATGGTGGAAAAGCAATAAATAAAACCACAAAAACATTTGATGAACCTGCAAAAACCATTTGCAAAGTCACCATATAACAGATTAACTCAGTGAAATTAAACCACCTGAGCACCTTAAAAAGATATTTCAATTTTTAAAAGTAAACAGAATTTGAGTGCCTCAAAATAAGCAGGTATTCCATGGAATAAATAAATTGGGATGTTAATAATGCCCTTTTGACAACAGAAAAAATAATATATACAACTTTTGGACTTTGGTTTTAAAAAATTGGGGGTTTATGCCTGCTCTAATATTTCTTAAGCAATACATCTAGAACTGCAGCACAGTTATTGGAGTCTACAGAGTTGAGTCTCTTGTCCAATGTACTCTCACTACACAGCTCAGCTGATTGTTTCCAAGTAAAAAACTGTTTTACAAGAGCTAATCAAATTTCAATAACTTGAAGCATTTTCATGGCCACAGCACTGCTTGAAGGACACAGGAAAAAAAAAATAATTAAAAAAGAGTTGGTTTAGTTTATTTAAAATATCACTTTCTGTCAAAATGCTCTTCAAATATTTAATTAGTCCATTAGACCCTAAACAAGGTCCACTACAACTTTACCTTCTTAGTTTTGTGACCAAACCTTTCCTTCCACTAGGCTGTTCTGATCTTGGATGAAGCCCTTCCTTGCCATTTCCACCTCTTTGTGAACCAGGGTTATTTCATATAAGTGGAGGAATTGGATGAGAAGGATTCAGATTAAGCCATGAAAAAGATTATAAAAGGTAGCCTACAGAGGTTAAATAACGTTCTGAAATGATAATCACCTCAGCATGGCAAGTCTCTATAAAATATCTGTGCACACTTTGGGTTTTTAACAGCTGGTGTATTGCTGTTGGTATATGAGACTCCCTTATCTCACACAAACTACTTCCAAAAGCAGCTGGAGAAGACACAAGTTAAAAGACCATAGAACAGCATCCTCTAGAACACAAATGTCCAATTTGAGGAGCATTCATTGCAGCAGAAGTCATCAGCCATGCAAAGAGACTCGGAAATGGAAAAGTCCACCTGGAATCATAACAGATTTGTACTACAGCTCTGCCAAACACTGCTTCCTCCTGGAATCATTCTCTGTATTCAACATCAAATGCTAACATCCTTCCACAAAATACTTGTTGAATAAACCTGCTTACTTTACATATACACAAATGTTTTTCAATTTTATATGCATGTTTCACATTATGTGAATGAAGTCCAAAAGTTGGACTTACTAGGCATTTTCTCCAACAACATTTTAAAAGATTAAGTAGCTTTTACAACAAGTTCCAGCTCCTCAGGGGAGCAGGTCTGTGTGTTTCATATACACAAACTCTTCATTTAGGAACTACAAAAAAACACAGTGAAACAATAACTGATTACTGACTGCAACACTGACACTTTGCTTTCATATTTATGTGGGGTGTGGAGCTATAAACATCATTTTAGTCTGTAACACTACATGCATTTTTTATTTTTTTTTAATTAGTCTATCAAAGCAGTGAATGTGGTTAGCATATTCATTTAAGGATACAGAGCTGTAACTTCTTAATAATATTAAGAGATATCAATTATTGTTTCTGATGCTGTTGGTAATAGTCGTGTTGAAAAAGGAAAACCTTAGAAGAGAAAGAGAGGGGAAAAAAGGAGAGAGGGAGAGGGGAAAAAAGGAGAGAGGNAGAGATTGTTAATAGATGCATCAAGTCTACCTATGTCTGGGCCAATTTTAGAGATTAGATTCCACAAAGCATTAGAAGATCGAAACACTGGAAACACTTCATTACTAAAAGCAACACAATCTTCGAAGTCTGCTTGTGAAACACGAGCACGCTCACTACTTCTGAAGTCAAAGGGTTGCTTAGAAAGTGAAACGCAAAAGCATTAACTCCAAGAGCAAAAATTTCCTAAATTAGGAAGACTATTTTCTGCCTTCTAGTAGCAGGGGTTCAAGGAGACAGGTTGCCTGGAGGGATAAAAATGCATTCCTATCTCCCATTAACATTTCTGCAGCGCCTGCACTCTTATCAGTATCTCTTGATACTGGCTGTCTCCAAGGCCTCCAAATAATTGCCTGGAAGCTATGTTGAAAGAGTCATGTTGTGTCAGCTCTGTGATAAACTGGCCAAAGGAAGAAAGAGGGTTACACACACAGCCTGGGTTGCAACCTGTGACTCATTAAGAAGCTATTCAGCACTTCTAGAGCAATCCACATGAGAGGGGAAGAAAATGGATGTCTTTGAAGACCAGAATTACACCGCCTTACTGTGCTATTGTCAATCCAGCCTTGCACTGGAGCGAGCGATCTTCTTTTAGGTCTGGTTGACCTGGAATTTGGGGAGGTTTTTTTGGTAACTCTTAGCAACGATCCATTACATTCTTAGCAATGACAAAAAGAGGCAGAAAGCGAGCATTCAGCATCTTCACCTGCAATCCCTGCACAAAGTCCACTCCTCTTCAGCTACCCGTGTGGCCACTCGCTCAGCAGGTCGGAGCTCTCAGTACTTTCACCAGCAAGTTTATTACATTCAAAGTGCTCTATCGTTGAACTATTTCACTTAAAACAGATTATTTTTTCCCTTTGCTTTGCTCCAGTACAGCACTCTGGGATTTTCCAGCCAGACACCTGACCCAGAGACCAACGAGCCAAATACACTCACTGCAGGCACTGCACACAGAGCAACCTCCCACGGCCCAAACCTTGGGAAGTGCCAAGAGCATTCAGAAAAGACAACAGCTTTGGTATGTAAAGTTGAAAATGGCACAGGTTGCCTAAGTAACAGATCTTTTTTTGTTGTTATCACTGTTTACGAGCCACACTACCAAGCCTCATACTGAATTTCAAGTTCTTCAATAAGCTTCCACTTTCCTGGTTGCAGTTCCTGCAAGATGAGAGTTTTCAGACTGATGTCTGGAATGTATGGTAAGGATTTAGGAGGAAAACAGCACTCATAACAATAGCCCTGATCATGTCTTAGTGAACAACTATTCTGCCACTTGAGCCTTGATACAAACACAATGTATTTTTGCTAGATTGCATGTCTTATTTTAGCTTAAAGTAAGGACTTTACATTAGGGCAGCATAAGAACAATTAAGGTCAGAGACTTGAACATATAGAAATATACATACGAATGCTTTTATATGCATCTAAGTGACAGAAATCTACTGATAACTACACATTCATATATTTCCAACCCACACTTTACCATTAATAATAGAATTTTTAGGACACTGGGGCAGGACCAAACAAAACTGGTCACCAGTGGTGTCCCTCGAGGCTCAGTTATAGGACCTTGTTTGTTTGGAATTTTTATTGATGACCTGGATGTGGGAATTGAGAGAACCCTCAATAAGTCTGCAGATGAGACCAGTTGTGTGACAGAGTTGATCTGCTCGACGGCAGAAAGGGTCTAGAGAGAGGCCTGGATGGGTTGGATTGATGGGCCAAGGCCAATTGTATGAGGTACAACAAGGCCAAGTGCTGGGTCCTGCATTTNGTTTTATTAGGTGTTTTTTTTGTTATGGGGAAGGTTTCAGTCTGTGATCTATGAGGTCCTTTCCAATCATGAATATTCCGTGATTCTGTGAGTTCATTGACAAAATGTTTACCACTGGTATTTATATATATCAAGGTGTGACTAAAATTGAGAAGACACATTCCAAAGATATTTCCATTTTAAACAGCTGAGGCAGTTGAGTGAAAAAGTTCAAAATCCACCACACACATTCAAGCATTGATTGACTAATGCATTTGCAAGGCACTCATTTTAGTAATTAGGGTGGGAAGTCCATTAATACACTATCCATTAAATAATGATCTGTAAGCCTAATGGATAATTGGGGGGAGGGGGGGGAGATTTATCATGGAATGCATTCAAATGCAAGTGAGCATCAACAGGAAAAATATCGAGTACGTTACATACCCAAGGTATATTTTAATCACATACAATTTAATACAAAATCTTTTTGGCTTACTTTTCTCTCTCAAACACACTGCTACTGAAAAACCACATTTCAAACCCAAGAGTTGCACTAACACCACATAAAGCTATTGTCTTTAAATATTTAGGCCAAGTTTTATAAAACATTGTAGTATCCCAGGATTCCTTTGTGGGTATTTAAATAGTCAGCCAGCATTTCAAACACAAGAGTATTTGAAAGAGTGCTCAAAAGCACTTTGTACAGATGTTCAGTATTCATTACGCATTTTTATGTCTTTATGCATGCTGTATTATAGATGAGAATTGGCAAGAACAAACCAAGTAAAGACAAAGCCAATGAACATTAACACTGTTTCCCATGCTACGGGTGATTATACATCAATACCCCTCTGGTAGTAAGATTCAGGACATAAAGGACAGCAAGGATTTGCAGTGCTGCACAGCTGGGTGCAGCACTGCTCCCTCAAACCTCTGCCCCTCTGGCCCCACCGTGCGACTGTGCCCAAGGGAGGGGACAGTGTAAGGGTGAGGGAGGTGGTTGAGGCCCCATCCCTGGAGACATTCAAGGTGGGGCTGACAGAGCTCTGAGCACCCTGCTCTAGGTGAGGATGTCTCTGCTCTCAGCAGGGCGTTGGACTGGATGGCCTCTGGAGCTCCCTTCCAACCCAGACAGTTCTATGGTTCTGTATGTTGACCACCTTTCAGGAAAAAGCATTGAGGCAAAGTAGAGTCACCACATGTATGGTCACAGTGGTGATGTTTGCAATGTGAGAGGCCTGAGGATTACATGGGGGTAGAAAACAAATTTTAAAAAAATGTATTTAAAAGAAAAAAATAAAAACACAACCCACCAGGAAATGAGTAGGGAACCTTGTAGTCCACTCACAGAGTCCCCAGAAAACCTGTGGCACACATTTTAATTAAGGCTGATTTTAAAAAGACTTGATTACAATTGCTGCCTTGTTTACTGAAGAAGGTTCCACGATTCTCAGGTAAATAAACCACGTTTTAACTAGGAAGGGAAAGATAAGCAAGTTCCATTACAGTTCCCTGCTCCTAAAAGCAAAGAACTAGAAGCACACCCAGAAAAGCATCATCCTTTATTCACCAATAAAAGAGACAAGACTGAGTCATCTTTGACATGACAGACTGCCTTTTCCAGTTAAACAGCTGAGTCCACATGACTGTGAAACAAAGAGTCCTATATTTAAGACTCAGTATGAAATTAAGATAGATATTAACTCCAAATAACACTTGGCCAGTCCTAGATATCTGCTTTCCATAGTGCAGCGAGTAGATCATGGAACAGCAAAGTGAGCTAGTTAAAATCTGTTGTATTCACATTAAGCATAATAGTGAGTAACAAATTCCTCAGCAGCTTGTACAAGCCCTTCCTACATCCAAACATAATTAAGGGCTCGTATCATCGTGTGCATTTCTTCATCTTTCATCTGTACACGACTAAGATTCATTAAACACCTATATATTCAAACCTGAGAAGAAACTTAAGTCAGAAGGGTCAAGTCCATCAGGTTTATATGAGCACACACATGCAAGAGCTGTGCCCCTTCCAGTCCAAACAAGAGGAAGACTCCTTGTTTTATATATTTGCTATACACATATATTTATGTCATACTAAATGACAAGCATAAGTAAGAATTTGATATATAACACGTTTCACTTTATGACATAAGTATTATAAGTTGCTACTCTGACAACCATGTAGGAATAGACAAAGTGGGAAACCAGCAAGGACAGAAAAAATGAGGCAATGGGAGGAAATGCAGGGAGAGTACAAAGTAGTAAAAGGCTGACCTTTGTCACAAGGGACAGAGTAAAGCCATGAAATGCCACTGTGGACAAAGGTAAGGAGAAAGCAGGAGAGGACAGATCACCCAGGCTTTTAATCTCCATAAAATCAGGGCTGTTATTTAGTCCAAGTCTGCTTTAAAATGCTCGATTACATATATATATTTAAAAAGAAAGAAAAAATAATCCAAATTAGTATTTCTCACTTTTCTAGCAAAGTCAAATATTAAGCTAGCAGCCATCAGAATTATATTCCATTCTGATTTTTAATAGATCTCAGTGCAATAGACAAATGTTCTTGAGAGAACATTAAGTGTCAAAAAATTAAATTGAAATAGCATATTACTTCATTTAAAGAATCACCTTTGTTTTGCAGGTACCCTCTAATTCTCTTTATACAGCAAGGGATTAAACTGAAGGGAGGATGTAGCCATGGAACAAGAATAAACAGTATTTGAAATCTCAGCCTCTTGGCTCTTAGGAAAACTGTTTTTCTGTATGAGAGAAACACTCCTTCCCCCATAGCAGGCATTCAACTCCACTGCTCTCTTGTACATAAACATCATCTAGAGCAGCATTTTGCTTCACATTTCCTACATGAGGAGCCTGAAGGTCTGCTGAGGGTGAGCACCAATACACATTGGCCACTTGCAATTCTGAAGACGTCACTCTGGGAGAGACACCCTGGATCTCTGCTAAGGCTGCAAGTGCTAGACATGTGCCAACAAAAACTTGTGCAGAAATGCTGGCACAGCTGTGGAGCCTCCATGGTCTCACCAGGTGAGCAGTCCAGACTTGATCTGAGAAAGGGAATCTACATGCAATTCCTAACTACCCAGGGAAAAAAAATGCACAGGGCTTCAACAGCCTCTGCTGCAGTACCAGTCTGCAGTCTGGACCTCCCAAAGGTGCTCCAAATCCCTCTGTGCCAGGAAGGCTGTGCTGACTGCACAGCATACCCCTGTCCCTGGCCTCTCCTCAGCCATTCCCTCCAGCATCCATAGCCTGGACTCTCTCCTTCACAAAGAATTGCCACTCCACACAAAGTGACAGAAAAAGGAGAATGTGCAGCCCTGTGTTTTATTTATGGTGACTAAACCTACAGAATCCAAATTCTAAGTTACTAAACACGTGTAGAATACTTTACACAGCTCCATCGAGAAGAAAGGCTTGTAACCCAGCAATGCAGCCCTATGCAGGTCACGTGCGAGCTGTCAAACTCAAGCATCAAGAGGACTTTAATACAGACAATAAATAGCAGGAGGCTGGTATGTCTAGGATAGAAAATAAATTGGCAACCCATCTATTTAAATGCAGTTAAATTTCAATTTCGACTAAATTACAAGGTTTGAAATTAGCCACATTTCATGACCCTGAAGTTACTCCTTCCCTTCTCTCCATCAACTTTAATATCTGGCTCCACCTGTAAATAACCAAATGCAAACCAAGAGTAAGAAGCCCAGTAAGATCTTCAAGAGATGCCTTGTTTTACTTCAAGGGGAATCTATTCTACATTCAGACAGTGACAGACTCACAAAACCAACAGAAGATTTTTCAAGTGACATCAAATAACTAGGTTTGCAAATTCCATCTTCCACAGTTGCTATTATATAACCTTTTACTTCAGGTGTAGTTACTGCATAAGAGAAAGTATGTGCCATGTAAAGAGAGTTCTGTAGAAGCTGTCTTTGGCCAGGCAGAATGGATCATACTCCAGGAAGAACACGAACGGGACTGACAGGGGAGAGCAGGGGTTTCACAACCTCCATCATCACTGTACACTAATCTCTCTCTCAGGTCGTTCACCTTGATACAAGGATGCTCTGTGCTGCAAATGCCACACTGTATTGTAAATGAAGGGGTTGACCACATGCTGGCTTTTAATTACACTGTGCTAACCCAAAGTCTGGGAGAGCACAGAGTCCTAAGCACAGATACACTGACAATCTGCATACTGTGTTTGCAAACTCTGACCTGACCTGAATGGGTCCCTCCTTACATCCTATATATTGTTGTTACTCCATCAGTATCCACGCTGCTGGTCCTTTCTTTAGGCTTTGTATTTCAAAAAATCTAAGAAAGAACAGTATGAAGCAAAACTGGAGGGGGGAAGGGGGGGCATGAGTGAGTTACACAAAGGGCAAGATATAAGAAGAAAACCAGTGGAGCCATGACTTTGCCACAACCAAACTGACTGTGTTCTGGCAGGGGCTAAAGGGAGACCCATTAGTGTAAGAGTCACCACGGTGCCAGAATGGATATCACCTGGAGCAGGAACATCCAGGGACACACAGACCTTCCAAACCAGGCACTGATGCACAGACAGGAGAACATGGAAGAAGCCCTTGCCTAGCAAGCAACTTCCTCAAACACAACGTTGCTCCCCCTTACCATGGCAAGGATGCAGGATCCCAAACAAGAGACAAGAGTCTTCTATCACTGCTATTAACGTGAAGAATTCTGCAAAAGAGATTCCAGGAAAGCATTCTTCTAAATGATCTAAATGATTCTTCCATGACACATCAGCCTCCCATATGCCCTTTTCCCACTTACCTCCCAGCTTTACTATTCAAAACTGGGGACAGGCAGGAAATAAACATTTACCTTCTGACAGCAGCACATGTAAAGGTCTAGAGAGAACCATGTAATTTTAAACTCAGTGCTTCTCAAAAGTATTTTCACTAAATGCAAACCTTTGGGGAGGAGTGTAATGCCAGGGTTCCCAGGCATTAGGTAAAAGCAGTAACACACTACAATTTTTAAGCATCACCAGAAACAGAATGTAATTTCCCAAATCCCACCTTTTATCAATATTTATTACAAGACGTATAATTATTTTCTTGCCTCCATTGAAGGATTCCAGGTCATTTATGCTACTTGACTAGAAACATACACGCTATACATCCAGTAGATGTGCTTGACTAGCCTTCAGTAACCAAAGAGCAAAAGCCTAGATTGACCAAAGGTTCTTTAACCCACCACAGTCCTTCCCCAACTCCAGGACCACACAGTCTTGCTCAGTTATCACCCTGCTTCTAAGTAATATCCCTTGTCTACAGCTTCACTAGTCCAAAAGCAGGCTATTCAATTCCTGCCAAGGAAGCCAGCAGAAGAGGCAGGGGAAAAGCTAGCCCACTGCCACCCACCAGAGGAAAAATGAAGCTCTTGCCTTTTTAAGTGTCTTGAGTGTTCTACAACTCACTGCTCACTGAAATTACAGTCACTTAATGAAGTCCATCACTACACAGAATGAGTAAAAATGCAAATATTGCTTCCTCCTTGTACGCATACGTGGGTTGGCTTAAGATGCAGAGAAATCAATATGAGCCAGTCTGAGATAGAAAGATTTAGTGTCTTACTTTGCCTGGTTCTAAATAGTGCTCTGAAATTCTGCTGGAAAATACCTAGAGGCGTGTTTGCTAAAAATTCAGTTTCAGCTGTCTTGAAATGTTGTCTATATGGACCCTTTTTTTTTCCTATAAATTAAGAAAAATCCTAAAGAATTAGGAACAGCAGTTTTGTTTCCATGTTCCCTACAGAGAGACTGAGGAAGACATCACCAGTAGGGTAGTCTCACCTCTTACTTAATAACCATAAATGTAAGTCAAGACTGCACTGACATGCTTAGAGAATTTTAGGCTCTTCAAAACTGAAGGAAGCTTTTAAGAGAATTTTGAATGAAGTAGCTACATATAGAGAATTAAAAAATTTCTTATTTGTTGAGCTGAATCAATTACCAGCTTGCACTGATATATCTCTTTCCACCTCCCTCACTGTCTCTCTTCTCTGTTAATAAGAGAAATCAACAGATGGAAAAGAAGTTTTAAAAATAGTTTTTCTACATGCTCTGAGAAAGAAGGAAAGCATTGGGTTTTGGAAGATAGAAGGCGATATAAAAAGAACATGAAAAATGCAAACAGCATTCAAAATGTGAACATATGTAATATTGTTCTTTTAAGCCACTCTTAGAGAAATCTGCCTCCAGCCATAACCAGCAAGAGCATTGCTGCTGTAAACTACAGCCATTTAAACCAAGATTACTATACTATAACCCACCTATCAAGCTGCTCTGACCCAGGATACTTGAAAAATGGAATGCATAATTCCAAACACAAATCTTAAATAAACTGAATCCCTATGAATGCCTCTATGGGTTTAAAGTGGCCTTAGTTCAAGCATTAAACACTTGTTTAAATTAAGTTCAGGAAAACCTTTTAGTACCAAATGAGTACATGTAAGGTTAAGTACATTGTTTGTTCAGTCTGAAGCTAACACACATAAATTAAATGACAAACTTCTCTTTCTCAAGCCCCGAGAATGTTTTTAAATTGCCACAAATAGGTATATCTACTTTCAAGACACTATGAAATCCCTGTCAAAGCTCCTAGGGAAATTCTGACATCCTGCCAGTGACTAGGGATGACTGGAAGCCCACTGCACTATCTGCTAAGACAACAGGGGCATAGAAGGGATCAGGGAGAAGAGGTGTGGGAGAAACGCTTGCTTTTCTGTGTTAGAAAGGTCAGCAACACGACCTGAGTGCTTGCAAGGCCAGATCATTCCTTTCCAGTTTCTGTTGATAGAGCAAATGTATCTGGCTCTCATCTATTATCGCTTCTTCCTCCCAGCCTAAGCTTCCCTATAATCCCTTTCACAATCACTCTAAATTTGTGAAGTCTGTAAACCTCATTGCTTTTCTTTTTCCTGCCAATTCATCCTTTTCATTCTCTATTCCAGACACCCTCCCCTATGAATCAACCTCTTTTTACTTGTCTCAAAAATTCACCTTGCCCCAGTTGTCCACATTTCTGGGGTCTGCTCATTCTCTTCACTCAAGACAAAAAAAGTCCATTTACCAGTTCACACTCTTCCCTGTCACCCATAAATTGGTTTTAATTTATAAAAGTCAGTGTATCAACGCTTTAAAACCTAATTAGAATGAGGGATTGGGATATACAGGTGTCCTGTGGTGAAATCTTTCACTCCAACCCCCTCCCTCAGCAGCATTGCTCAATATGTCATCCACAAAGCGATGAAGGAAGGAGGAAGAGTTCAACAGACTCATGATGAGCACCCTCCCAACCGCTTCCAGTGCTTGCAGAGATGAAAAGCCACATTATCATCACCAGCTTTTTAATTTAAATGTTTATAAGCTATGAATAAGAATGAGGATCTTTACCCCATAGCTGGTCCATGACATATGTTTTAAACAGGACAGGATTGCATGGAAAGGCTCTGTTGCAGTTCTGTTCTGAAAAAAAAAAGTGCAATGTCAAGGATGAAAGATTGGCATCAACAAATCTGGTTTGGTCTTCTGTTTTTTTCTGAGGATTTAAACTGACTGCAGAGGAGTGGGTGTTGGATAGGAGGAACATTTTCTTTAGAAAATTGAATTGATTCTAGAAGAAAAAAAAAAAGAAATAAAAAAAAAAGAACCACCCCACACATATTTAAGTGTATCACGTTTTAAAACCAGGGCAATTAAAATAGCTCAGGCCACTTAGGTCTTGGAGACCTTGCCAGACTTTTACCTGAGGTCACAGCCAGTGGCCTTTTCATTATTTGTGAAAGAACTCTTTTACCCTTTCCCAGTCTCTTGGGAAATGGTGACAGTGCACTGCTGCAGGTCCCCAGCCAGGAGAATGGCAGGTAACAGTGACAGCCCAGTCCAAATGAGAGCTACTGCACTGCTTTAGAGAAAAGTTAAGTGGAGCAGTCCTAGTTTAATACAACCCTATCCCTGTTATCCTCTTGAAATACAATAATCCTAGATGCCTACAAGTACAATATATTGAAGGAATCAAAACCGACTACTGAAAATTCCTAAAATATTTGGTCAGGCTGAACATTCTGCTTCCTGTCCTCTCCTAGCTAATAAATAATCTGGTTTTACTTTGAGATACACCTTTAAGAGTAAATGAGAACACAAGGTATATACCACAAAAAGAACTAAAGTTAAAAACATCACAGATTTAGAGATTTATCACCAACTGATCTTAAGTCTCTTAGAAGTGCCTTAAATAATCAGTCACACAACTATGTCTCAGCCTATTAGGGAATTTCTGCCAAGGGAGGTCATTTACCTCCCTGCATTTCTAGGGAGGACATTTGTAAATTAAAAGCAGCTAAACATTCTGTGCAGCCCATGTGCTGGTGTAGGGATGCTGTATGATACGAGTGAAAGCACAGCCACACCTGCCAGTTGCAGTAGATAACCTCTAACTTTTTGGGGCCACCCTGGCCTTCAAACAGAGCTTTGGTAACTTGAGCAAGGCTGAACTGGGACACAATAATTTTTGGGAGCTAATCCAAGCATTATACGACAGATATTTATCACAATTTACATCACTTCCTCTACAGCAACTTTCTAGTTAAATATATTTGCCTACTGTGACTATAATTTTGTCCTCGTGTTGGGAGAGGGGAGGGAGGAAGATTCAGCAAGTAGAGAAATTAAGCAATGGTAAATATAGCAAAACAGTAATTAATGGAAACATTTGTTCCAAACTAGCTTGTACACATACTTATGAGCAAGCAATAGCTGCTAAAAAGGAAATAGATTGTCCAACAGAGCTTCAAAGAGTGGTTCCAGTGCAGTGCTATTGCAGCCAGTAGTCTTCCTCCCCACCCCACAAATAATCTCTTTAAATAAATATGAAAAGCCATCAAATAAAAGTGACTCTGGAACTGCCTTTCAATATCTCTAAACTCGTGTTATATTGTAGTATTTGTAACGTGAGGTATTTGTCTTTTGAAAAAGACAGCCAGGTTATTTGCTCGCCAAAAGCTGACAGTTGGTTTCACATCTGTGGCACGGCAAAGAGCGTGGCACGACAAAATGCAGAACAGATCAATTTCAGGACAGTGCTTCAACCTTGAAAGTTTGCCTACTTTTTTTTTTCTTTTTTTTCCAGCCTGTCAAAGCAGACATCTGTCTCTTACTGAATTGAGAAAAAAAGACAACAGTTATACAATGCTTAAATCAACAGATTCAGTTCAGTTCAGAGAAGTTTGAAAGATGCATTTAATCAACAAATTATTAGCCAAGGATTAATTCTGATTTCTCCAGCTTATGCATTTTAGCTCTCAATGAGCTCATTAACTCAACACATACAAAACTTCCACAACCCTACTCAGCCTTGTTCAAAAGAGGTGGTGGAGGAAACTCCATAATTCTAAGAAAAAAAGTAAGGCAGAGTATTTGTTGTCTGCAACTAGACAAATCAAGTCATATCCCAAGTTACGTTCCATGGGCTGGAAGTTAAAAACATCTTTCAAAAAGAGAAGGGTCAATATATCTGATGTGGAAGCAAGCAGAAATGCAATCAAGTAAAGGTTATAGTTACTAGAAAAATGCACACATGTGTATTTATATACATGTACACACAAGCTTTTGTTAAAAAGGACCTGACTTGGAATGATATTTAAGCTAAATTCATCACCCTTTCATTAAAACCAGATACCTAAGTGTCAGCTACAGTGCTAAACTCTTTTCCAAAAGTGGAACTAAGTAAACTTTCCAAAAAACCCATGATATATTATATAGAATTCCTTGAAAAGAAAGGGCATTTCAGGGAAGAAAAACTGCACTGTTACTCTTTCCTGGCTTCTCATTCTATTTAATCCTTAGTCCTTCCTGAAGAAGGGATGGAGTCTGTTTAGAAGAGTGGGAAATTTTAGGATCTTCTTACACAACCTTCAAGTGCTCTAAGCTGCCACACGTGCCCAGGATCGAGGTGTTCAGAGAATACAGCCAAGGAAAGCAGGCAGCTGGCACTGGCTATAGCAAGGGGCTGCAGTTTGACCTTAAGGCTGCTGCCCGTATCCTTTGGCCCCTTTGCCCAGTTGGGAGCACTCAGAACTAGCTGAAATTTTCTTAGTAAGTGGTGCCAAGAAGCTGCATCCACTTGTGCTGTCCGTTTCTCAGGGCTGAAAGAGGAAACACAGCTATGGAAGCACCAAGTTCTGCAACCCTGGTAATCACCCAAAAGAAGCTATGGCATTCACACACTGGAGACACAACTGATGGTCGTGATGTAGGGACAAGCACCTACCATCATTTCATGAAAGTCTACTGGACTACCTTTCTCATGTCAATTCAACTACAAACTCTGGAAAAAGAAAGGGGAAAAAAAAAAAAGGGGGGGGGGGGGGAGACAGAAGGGAGAGGAAAGAA
>VWZY01004669.1:241216-262517 GCA_013399075.1 Chloroceryle aenea
GAAACAAAAACAAAACCACAAGGATGGGGGGAAATACAAAAATAAACATGAGACATTCCTGAAGCAGTGTTTTAGGATTTAATACAGACCACCACCAAAACAGAGCCCTCTCCACCCACCTTCTCTCTCACGAAGGAGTATGAAAAAAAGAGACTTGTTAAACAAGGCTTAAATTTAGACTGGAAGGTTGTTTGGGTTTGGAATTTTTTTGGTGAAAAAGAAAAACCCAGCATACTGAGACACTTCATATACTCTCAAGCAGGTAAAGGAGAGCACAGATTCCTGGGAGTAAACAGGAGAAATTAGATCCTCTGAAGACAGGCAGGACCTACCACTGCAACATCAACAAAGGCAAAGAAAAACAATGTACCAAATATATCTCCTTCCTGGGGAAAAGGAAGAGAGAAGGGAGAGAAGATTATGAAACAAAAAAAATCTCTAAAGCAGTTGCTTTTACCACTCTTCTACTCATCCATACTGTATCTTTTCTGAAATCCATTCCAGAAGCCTTTTTTACCCAAACTATCTAAAAATCACGATTACTAAATCAACAGAGCAGGTACTACTCATTTAGGGTCAAAACATGAACAGTTGAACTTGAAAAGGAAACAAACTTATCTTTTCACAAGGAAGCAAAACTGATTCAAAGGACTTGGAAACAAACGAACTGAACCTTGATCCAGTTACAGATGTGTTTTCTCACAACGTAACCCTGATTTTCCTCTATTCCTGCTGCCATTCCTTCCCACCACCACTGTTTGCATTTAGATTTTCTCTTTCTCAAACAGTGCAAGCCAATTTTCATCTCATTTACTGCTTGTAACTTTTATTTATAAGTGTTCTTGTCCTTAAAGTCTCAACCAAAATCAGGTATGGGGGAGCCAGAAACAAAGATGAAAAGTGAATGAGTTCAAGACCCAGAACCTGTGAGCTCAGTTAAGAGCAGACCTTCTGCAGACACTTGCCAACGTGTGCAGAGATGCCAGCATGAGATAGAGATGATTTTTTCCCCAGTGTTCCAAAGCAATACAATCTCCACTAGCCAAGAAAAGGGAATGCCTTATTTGTCATTCCTTTACTCTTCCAAATGAGGTTGGTAAACGTGTTGAAAAGTAATGCAACAAAATATTTTTTCCCAGACGAGCTACTCAATAAACAAAGAAAATAAAGAAAAAAAGGACTGCAATTGGAAAGGAACTGTAATACCCATACACTTCATATATTCTTATAAACACATTGTATGCCTTGCCAGTTTAAGAGACTCTTCTTCCACCACCCACAACTACTTCCTTTTATCTTATCAGAAAAATAGCTCTTCACCGCTGTAGGCTAATTACACCATCTGTTTAGCCCCAGTACAGTAACACTAAGACATGGCACATTAATTCCTTAACTTTCCCACATGGAACTGCCTAGTGTTGCCCTCATGGTCGCAAAGACATGGGCTGGGCAGAAAGAGGGGGGAGAAGAAGGAAAAAATAATAATAATAATAAAAATAAAATAATAAACCACCTCAGCCTCACGTTATTTGTATTCCCTCTCCCTCCACCACAGCTCTGCTGCCAGGCTTCACAGGGATTTAAGCAATCTGACAATTGCTCTCTACCTCACCTCAGTACAATAGTGCCAGTTGTCAGGATCAGCAATGGAAAACATCAATCATAGGCACACACAAAGGAGGAGGTAGAGTCTATGCAAGTTTGCACTGCTCATCCTATCAAGTGAGCTGCCTCTCTCCACAGTGGTCAGAGATCACTGACTCTCAAGCTGGAATCTTCCTTTGGAAACAGGAGATGCACAGCCCTGCATTAAAAAAAGCAGGATTTCTCCAGCTTTTGGAAAATAGGACACACACCACACCCCCCCGCCCAGTTCCACTTCCACCCCTCCAAATTAAACATCTCCTGGCCCATGCACCAGGACAAAAACTGGCAGCTGTCCCCAGGTGGGAGATGCTACCCAGGATGTATCACACATGCTGGCTTGCTGGGAGAGGTCTTCAAAACAAATCCTTAACTCTTTTCCTTTTCTTCCTTTCCCCAACTCCACCTCCTCCCCCCTCCCCAAATCCTTTAAGTAAGCCAGAACATTTAAGACCACTGCCACTTTGAATTCCTTATTTAAGTTTAGCTCAACTACAAATAAAGCCAAAACTTTGGGGTATGAACCACTGCAGGCTCAAGCAGAGGCCACACAGGAGTCAGCCCAAGCCCTGTGCTATCTTGCTCAGTGTACATGGTTGGTAAACGTGTTGAGAGGTCACTGAACCCACACCCACAGGATGGGTTCAGGAGCTTGCACCTTTCCACTGGAGACCATCGCTCTTTGCTCCCTCCCAGGGATATAAACCATCAGGTTACAAGGTTATTCAACCTCTATCTCTCAGCTAGAATTGCATAGAAGGCCATTTACCCAGCTGATCTGGACAAGTGGACCGAAGACTGAACGCATGAAGAAGGGAGGCAGAACACGTAAGAGGGCAGGCATCTCCCCACAGCAGCAGTTACAAGCAGCTACATGCAGCAGCCTCTTCAGCCAGCAAAGCTTCTGCAAGAAGCATGCGTTGTCTGCATCCTTGCAACTTGTAAGAATTTTACTCTACAGTTCTAAAAGTTAGAAAACTTGTACCTAACTTTGAACGCATCCGGGATTCTTCATATTTCCCTTGCCTCTTCCCCCTCAGAAGCTTTCCTACATTTATCACGTGGTGGTACAAACCCCTTTACTGCAAAGACATGGACAAATTTAGAAATTATTTTCATTAGGAAAAAAAAAAGATATATACACACACACACTTGCTACTGGTAACCATTAAGATTACACCAAAGGCAAAAGCAAAAAGCCTTTGACATTTAGCATCACTTTGCATTGCTTAGCCTGATAGTTTTATTAACAGTTATTTATAGATTCCAGTTTCTGCTCTGTGTCATAGGCTTGTGGTTTATGTGTTTGGTTTTCTTTTAAATAAGGCTGGAAGGGGGAAAGTCAGTAGTAAGAGAGGGTTCCATCTCACAGAGATTGCTCAAGAGTCTATTTACATTCATCTCCATAACTGCAAGGGCTCGGGTCACAGGGAACAAATTGGGACACAGAGGAGAGGAAAAAACCAAAGGTGAATCGAGCCCAATTACAGTCAATATCTCTGCCCTCAGGTCCTATCAAGAGTGAACATCAGGAAATGTGGATGGGATATGGGCAAAAATAAAACTATCATGTACTTTGTTTACTAAACTATTTTGCTTGTATTTTTGTTTATCATTTAAAATTTCAAAACAAAGTACACAGCTATTCTTATAACATTGCATACAGAAATTAGAAACATATTCTTCACTAAATTTCTCCTGATCTTTTTACTGACACAACTACCCTAAAGGCAAGGAAGGGCTGGGGGGGAGGTGGTAAATTACTGCAGTTAGGTAACTGCAAGTACAGAAATGGCAAAACCAACCAGATTTCCTCTTGCTTTCAGCAGTGCCTTACCCAAGCCTTGCCTGTACAGACCAAACCTTCACACAACCACAATTCAGCAAAACTACTACAGGAGTGGACTGGCTTGGATTCAGGGACTCCTAGAAAGGAGGAAGGTCAGGGATACACTGTGCAAGACACACTTCATGCGGTGCTGTACTTGTTTCTATTCTCTGAGGCACTTTCCTATCATAGAGATAAAAATGTAGAAGCAAGCATTCAATGCTCTGACAGCCATATCTGCCCTTCCAGCTAATGGAAAAGTACCAAACATCAACACTAGCCTGTAGAGAGGAGGATCTCACATGACTGCTCTCATTTAACATGTTCCCTTCCATCTCACCCTGCCTTTGCTGTTGACTGTAAGTCACTAGGTAACTTTATTAACCAGGTAATCCATTACCTTGAATTGTAGGACAGAAACTACATAGTGTGTTATTTATCAATTCTGAGAAAGTGTTCAGTAGACTCTTTTCAAAGTCACTTTGATACCATAAGCTTGAAAATTATGCCAGACAAACCCCAACTGACAGTAAATGTGAAAACAATCATGTTCCACAACACAAATTCTGCTAACCAGTCCATATTCTTCTCTTACCTCGACTTTTAACACATATCTTTATGCTTAACATGTTAACATAACCAAAATATTTATATCTTAATAGTAAAATAACAGTTTTATTTGTCCAAGAGGCAGGTCCCTGCAACAATGCACCTTTTCACAGAATCACAGAATGTTCAGGGTTGGAAGGGACCTCAAAAGATCTGTTCCCCTGCCAGAGCAGAATCACCTAGAGCAGGTCACACAGGAACATGTCCAGGTGGGTTTTGAACATCTCCAGAGAAGGAGACTCCACAACCTCTCTGGGCAGCCTGTTCCAGTGTCTGTCACCGTCACCATGAAAAAGTTTCTCCTTCTGTTTACATGGAACCTCCAATGTTCCAGCTTGCACCCATTGCCCCTTGTCCTGTCATTGGGCATCATACTTTTCCATACGTAGCAGGCATTTGTTGAGAGAAACAGTCTGCACCCAGGTCCTGTGTCCCAACACACACTTGGTATAAATCAAGTATCCCAATTCCAGTAACCTTAAAAAATAAACTTTAAAACCTCCTCTCCAAGAACACTGTCATTCAGATATAAGTGAACCAAGGCAGTTCTGTTGTCACATAAACTGTAGCTCAATAAAGCACAAATGAATCTAGCTTTAGTTTTACATGAAGAAAGGGATTTATGGCTTGATGAGAAACAAATTGCAAAAAACCCCACTGCAAACTTACAACCTAATTAAACGCCTTCTGTTCCACATAGCATGAAAACTACCACCACTGCTTTTTATGCCTATAAAACCACTCTTCCTTCTAACTGTTATTTACCTCCTGTTGACCAAGTGTAGAAAAATGCTGGCATGCACCCTCCAGGATTTCCATAAGCTGCTGCAGACAGTATAGCTCTGTGTACTAGCTTGCAAAGAAACAGATCTACATCCCCAAATAGAGGGGGGTTGTTTCTGGGTGGCACATGTCTTTGACGTTAAAAAAAAGCACTGGCAATAACTTAATAGCTTTGTTATGTCAAGTGTAATAGGTACCATCAAAGGTTAACAACACAGACCACCTCCCTCACCCCAAAAGCTCACTAGAGAAGTAAAACTTGGGAAAGATGACTCCTTGGAAACATTTGGCAGTCATACAGACAGATTAAGTAAGTATAGATGGAATGCTAAGCACTTCTTTAGTATTTCATTATCTCCCCAGCACATAGTGCCATGCTAGCAGATAAAACACATCATCTTGCACTTTTTCATTTTAAGTTTTTAAAGTATTCACCAACATTTGGAATTATTTAAAACAGAACTCAAAACTCTTAAAATCAATGTATTTCAACTGCACATGAACTTTGTAAAGTGTCAAAGTCTCTCAGTGCACCACAAAATAGAAAATGAAGTGAAATATACTCAGCAGTCAAAGCAGTACAAGTCTTGACACTTCTCAAGATCCTACCCAAAGATGAAGTTCTGACCATTTCACTGGCAAATTTTCACTCAATATCCATCTGCTAGAACATCATCAAGTCTTTCAGGAACACTCCTTTCACAAAAGGTATCATAATTACCTCTAGGGTTCAAGGCAAAACATAGGAGAGCACCTCCCACATTTCAGTTGTTCTTAATAGAATTTGAACACCTATTATACAAACATACATCCAATTACATTTTCACATCTGGAAAACAACAGTCAGCTTAGTTACTAGACAGAAGTTTTGGTAAAGAGAAAACTGAAAGAAGGAAGGAGACAGTGACAGTGTAGGTATCACAAAATTGATTGGGGACCACTAGAAAAGGGGGGACAGCACTGGTAACAAATGGCAGTGAAAAAACATCCCATTTGCTGTTGTTCTCTGAGGTTAAGTTTCTACGTAGAAAAAGACCTCTCTAAAATATTCCTGCTGGCAACAGTACCACGTCTCCTAAGTATTAAAAGGCCTTCTGAAGAAAAGAAGCTTGATCTTTTTTTTTACGACAATCAAATGTGTGCACTCTGACAAAACAGATCTGGTAACCCAGTGAGAGTCAATCTGATCTAGTAACACAAAGATCCCCAGAAAATAAATAATAAATAAACATAAAAAATACACAACAACAGCACCCAAAACAATCCAAACAAACAAAAAAATCACCACAGTTAAGTTCTTCATAGATCCTTCCAAGAAACAGTCAAATCATCTTCCAGTAATCTGGTGTAAAGTAACATGACAAGTGTGATAAAAACGTGAATTTACACTCTGAAAGCAAATCCTCACTTGAAATACTGTCCACATATAAGGCTGCTTTAAATTGCCTTCTAAGAAGTTTGAATTTACATCATAGATGTAGCTACATCAAGATTTTCTAACACCGAATTTTTCATACACATTACAAGTTGCTCATGAGACTGATATATTTTTTTTTAAGCCACACACCATCCCCTTCTGCTATCAGAACTACTTTTATTTCTTCACAATTCACATTTTCTTACATATGAGGAAGCAGAGCTCCTGCAGAGCTAATTTATCCACGGGCAATCATCAGATAAAGGAGAGATTACAGACATCTAGGAGCAAGGTGTGTTAATGATCGCTTGAAAGTTTTTCACCCTGTTTTACAAATCAATCTTGTATTCTAAAAATCACCCCATGTCTGAATAGTTTGTGTTCAAGAGGACAGTCCTAAGGCATTCTACAGACACCTATAATGATCACAAACTCTCCCTAATTTTCTCCCCTATTTTCAACACATCCCAAAGAACTTCAGACAGTTTACCCAGGTTAGTTTTTGTCCTACAGCCCTCCTTCTCAAACCACTTTCTTGGTAGACCACAAGGTCAATGCCATTCTGTATTTAATTATTGAGGTGTCCGACTCTTCCTAAACCAGTGTTTTCAAATAACCTGCATTTCACAGTAGAAATAACTGGGGGTACAGCTACTCCCCTCATTGCAGAATCAGGCACAGCACACACAAGTCTTCAGTCCTTCCCCTCATTCCTTGCTGCTGCTGTTCAGGAGCTCCTCTTCAACTTCATGCTACATCACAAGGAAGAGAACAGCTCCCAGAGCAGAATTCCGGTCCTGCTTTCCTGATTATCCATTAAATTCTACTTCGACATAACTTAAGCACTAGGTTCTTTCCACACATACTGAAGCATACAATGAGCCCACAGTTGCCAAAGTCACTGGCATGCTTGAAGTTCATGCCCCACCTCATCCTGTGACAACTTGTTCAAATACCTCTACCTTCAGCTACAAAGGAAGTTGGAAACAAACTGCTGCTAAGGAGGGAGAGAAAAAAAAAAGATAGATAAGCAACCTTAACTTACTATTAATTTCCTTTGTAGATGAGGAAAGTATAGCAGAATCCAAGCTGTTCTGAGCCACAAGATGAGTTAGCAAAATCACCCAGGACACTCTGCTTGGCAAATGCTGCCCCTCTCCCACCACGGCACCTCTCAGCCCTTCAGACAAAAGCTGGTCTTTATTTTATTCGAGGCTACCTAAGTGAGAAACACACAGCTGACTGGCACTTCCCTGGTGCTTAAATACTGAAAGCAAACCCAGTCAGGGAAATCAGAACTCTCCTAAAGAGAAACCACCACATCCCTCTAAACAAACTGGACACAGACTAACCTGCTTGGATTCAGTAACTGCTACAACGGTCAAACATCAAATGCAGCATCTCATCCTGCATTGTTCTCTTTTGGCCTTTTTTTGTGTGTGTGGGTTTTGTTGGGTTGGGGTTCTTTTTTGGGGTTGGATTTTTTTGTTTGGTTGGTTTGGTTTTGTTTGGGTTTTGGTTTTTTTTTTAATAAGCATGTAAACATTCACAATTTCTGAGTTGGCCTCTTCTTCTTCCAAAGTGACATCACAATGAAGAACACCATAAACCTTCACAGTTTGAGGTCTAATCACCTGCACCAATTGGTTTTTTGGCCAAAATATTACTTCAGCTGTGATAGCCAGAATACTTTAGAATTTGAAAAACTGATTCTAAAAGCCTTAATTTATCCACAAAGTCTCAAACTGACAGTAAGATCTGCCTTCATCTCAGTTTAAAATAATAATAATAATAAAAAAGGATACTCTTAGAAGCTGTTTTTAAATATTTAGAACTAGACTGTGACCACGGTGATTTTGGTTCTTTGGCAATATCCCATGGTACCAGTGCAGCTCCTAAACATAATATATTACTTTTTAATAGCTCCATTAAACATGTTTCAAGATACAAAACCATTTTGCAAGGCCTGGGGGAATGAAAAAAAGAAAGGGAAATTATGTTGTGAGTCAATTATGCTATCTGTGAGTCAACACCAGCTCCTCTTCACTCTCTAAATATCTATATAGAAGACTGGTTTGTAGCTGCATTCTGCCTTGGACTTTTTGGCAGCACATGATTGCTAATTGTTTCATCAAAAGGGATAAAGGAGAGGAAGTTTTAGTAGTTCATGGCAGGTGGTATATGAAAAATCTAATATGTATTTGAATAATACTGACTTAACACATGATAGAAGTTTATTATAAGGTTGGACATCCCATTATTCACTAGGATCTAAATGGTTTTGCTTCTGCAAGCAGCACTTTTAATTAAAAGTTTGTATTTTCAGTCCTGAGAGTAACAGTGAGATTCATTTATTTCTTAAAACCTAAAACAACACGGGAACTCAGAGTTGAAAGCTCCATATGTGATCGTGCCAATACAACTTCTGGGAAGAGACTACTTACAAAACCCCAAGCATGATTCAGCCTCTCTGTATTTATTCCTTCATTCTTCTGCAATTGGACATAAGCTTGGATTAACCATTCCAGCATTTTGCATCATCTCCTTTTCCATGTCATGTCTTAACAACTGTTGGATGTCTGTCCAACTGAACCAGGATCACATAAGCAGTAGTGATGTCAAACAGCCAATATCCCATTACTTGAATCACAGAAATAAAGTTTTCATGAAAACTTAGTGGAAGCAGATTTCACTGAAATTCAGTGGTTTTGTCTATTAAAAATTATACAAAATATCTTCATGTTCCCTGGCCTTACATCCATGATTACTGAAAACCTAGTTTCTGAAGAGTGTGACAACATCCAAAGCAAGACAGGACCTTCTTCTTTACCTATATTCGTTCTGAGAATTACATGTCCCCAACCAATCACAACAGTTACTGGGAGGGATTGTGAAGTACAGGCAAGAATAAGTAGCCTCATTAACAATTAGTCAATTTTACTTAGCAACTACTTAGTCTTAGTACAAGAGCAAATAATTTGCTGTCAAATGATTCTCCTTTGAAAAACTATGTGGCAAAACTGAAATAGCACAAACAGGAAGTTCTGTCTCCAAAGGTATTTTCCCAGACTATGTGTGTTATTCCTTAAACAGTCCCCCAACTTCCATTTCAGTCACCTAACTGAAATGCAAATCATATAAATTTTTCTTCTTCTATTATCTTTTTTTTTTTTTAAGTTTCTGCCCAAAATCAGAGCTCAAATCCTTCTTAATCTGAGATGTGATGAAAATACATCTGCATTTACAACTATCCTATATGCTCTTACAGTTTGGCATTTAAAGCACTGATAACAGCATTGCTCTCTCCAGGAGGCCTGCAAGCAATCTGTCAAATATATCCTATTTTGGCACATCTTTCTAGCCAAGCAAATATAAAACTCTCAATTAGGTGATCTGCCAGCCTATCCTCTTCCTATTAGCCTGAAAAGGTGGCCCTGTCCTCAGACACTGAGGACTGAACCTTCCACTGGCATCAGAGGAACTATACAGATGATATAAACTAGCAGGACAGAAGTCAAGACCCTCCCCCTCTGGCAGCAATGCACAGTACGTGCAAACATCCAAGTTTTTATTACACGGTAGAAACAGAAAACATCCTTCAGGCTCCTTCTCCACCAATGCTTTCCTATTCCCATAAAACTTCCTGTGTTGGGTTTGTTGTTATAAAGAGGAAAGATCCGCTTGCAGACAACATAAATCCTTCCTTTTGTAGCCCTACAAGTTCTTTCATGCTCTTCAAGGAACAAAATTCCCATAAAGGTAAGTACAAAACAGTAAAATAATCCTGTAGATAATCACTGGGAATAGGCATCTCCAGGAAGAGATTGTGTAGAAGGTGGCCTGACTTCATCACATCTGTCTCTACATACTCCAGACCTGGACTGCCCATCCTTCATCACCAGCCATTGCCTAACTATTAATAAATCACTTAAATTTCATTTCCTAATCTCTCTCTCAAGAGCAACAACAAACAAAAAAATTCAAGTATTCCCTACATCAGATTTTCTTTATAAACAAAACCAAACCAACCAACCCACACAGAACAAAAACCACCACAAAACTTTAAATAAAATAAATAAACAAATAAATCCATCTGTATTTCACAGGTTTAGTGCAAGAGCAGCCAAGTAAACCTGAGGATTTGAGAGCTGGAAGGTGGAACTAACAGCTGGAGATTGTATTCACCCAGCTGTGATACACAGCAGCCAGACCACTCTCCCTGACTCTTAATCCACCGTGAGAATGAGTGGACTTCAGCCTAGCTGAGGATTCTACCCAAGGCAAATATTAATTTCTTTCAGCAACTATTACATCTGTGTGGAAGGGCACAACACTTCCTATGCAAAAGAACTTCTAACCTTTCCCCAAAGCCCACCCTTAGTCAGGCTGGTTTACAAATGGAATGAGACAACTTCCTTGCTCAGCTAAGCCAAGTATCAAAAGGCTTAACTGCACCGGTGACAGAACGTGTGAAGTTTCCTAGCTCTTGCTGAACGGCCAGCTCAACAGCAATGATGCTGCATTAAAGATTACATTCATTTTAAAAATGCATTTTTAGAGCACACACAGAAAGGACAAGCCCATTAATGGCACACCAGAAGAGTATTTTTCAAGCTCCTAAGCTTTTACCTAGAGCAAAGAAAGAGGATCTGAATTACTAACCAACAAGCTAAAAAAAAACACCAAGACATACAAAGAGAAAACTTTGTATTCGAGAGGACAATCAACATTTCTCAGTATATGCTTCCTCCATTCTCTAACAGGCACATGAACAATGGACAAGATAGAGACAAGTATATATTTCTTTTTACTTCTAGCATCTTTTGTAGTTAGAGTGAGATAAATGTATCTACACACTCAGGCAATCACCTCAGGAATTTTCGTTTTATTGGAAAATATTCTGCTAATTTTTAAGGCTTGAGTTATACGGTGTTGGAGGAAGAAATCTGGTTCTAGGCTTATTTGAAATGTTCTAAGCACTATTTTTAGAAATAGAGGAGACTTAAACATAGCTAGAAGCACACTGCATAAAACAAATGTATTGCTACACTAATGTTATGAAATACTTTTCTCTGTTAGCATCTTCAGTCAGTGGGACTAGTAGCAAACAGTGCAAGACACACAGTTTGGCAAGAAAAAAATAAAGAAATAAACCAGCCAGCTAACTGCTACGTTAGCCCTTAGCTATTAATAGAATAGCCATTAGGATAGCTTAATGGTTAGCTATTCTTCAGCTATTCCTTGATTAACATAATTAAATAAAATTCTGAGCGAGTGATTAAAAACCTCAACCTACTTTGAAGCTGACTTGAATACAAAACTTGAACTTGAATCTGAAAGTGTTTTCCTTTCCAGGTGTCTTCCCCCTTCCACTTTCATTTCTTTCTAGGTAAGGAATGTTCCCTGCTTCATCTCAAACAGAATGCTCTCAGCTAATCTGCATTCAGTGATGAATTTTATAAATAAACATAGTGGCTAGGAGACCAATTTGGTGTCGGGGCAAATGAGGTGAGGGAGGGTAATAAAAAGTGTGGTTTTTTTCCTAAACAGAGCTACCAAGGAAACATCATTTTCCTTGCTTACCCTCTATGTATCTGAGGAGGGTATAGATGCACAGTCTACAGTAATAAACAACTTAAGACACTGCAGTTCACAGAGGGATTGAGTTTGTCTGTTTTGGTTTAAAGATTACAAAAGTCTGCTCAGAGATGCAGTTTAGATCAGCAATTTACAGCTAAACCTTAATCTATAGGTAAGAAACTGCTACAGTCTGTTCCAATGTATTTACACCGGTGTTTGATGCATTCAGGGTGGAAAAAGACATGGCAAATTTAAAGAACTAGTATTCAAATACAGACCACAAAGCTAGGTCTCAAGATAACATTTTTGAAGGTTGCATGAACTCTTTCAGTGAGTCTTCCCATATCACTCTAAAAATCCATAAAGAGAGGTGGATCAGACTTCAGCTCTTCAATAAAGCAGCTAATAAGAAAATTGTTCAGGGGAAGCGACCGAGTAAGGTCACAGTAGGTTTGTTCCTTTTGGCTGGTTTTGGGGGGAGTTTGGGGGGAAGGAAATTCTCCTCTTTTTCTTTTTTTTTTTAACTAGAATCAAACTATGACCCTAGGTACATGAAACGCTTTTTTAAATTATTTTACTGACATGTCCTCTCCCCTCTTTTTGTTCTAACTTGAAAATACAGCACGACACAAGTTACATTTGTGATTTACTCACCTTTCTCACTTCTTAAGTAACACAACGAGAGATCTTTGTATATTGTGTTGCAGCACACAAATAATAAGAGCACACAAATAATAAGAGCACACAAATAATAAGCTGATCCCAGAAAACCCCATAACATCAGTGCATCGTAAGAATAAAAAGTAGTATTTTGTCAGTTGAGTTTTCTACCCACTATTCCCATTTCTGCTGTTTTTTTTAAAAGATGTCTAAAAGTCAAAATTCAAAGAGTCACCTACCAAGCAGAAAAGTATCTGGTATCTGGACTATCTAACAAGAGCCTTTCAATTGCAGGGTGCATCCAGCTTATTGGAGCACACCTCTGTATGTCCATATACTCAAGACTGACAGGAGCAATCATATCCTGTAATTCACAATCAAATGTTTCCTACTCTACAGCACATTCTGCAGTACTCTGTGGTACTGCATAGTAGATGACATTGTTATTTACTGAAAAGAACCAGTCACTCCTGTTTTCCATTCACTTGTAGACAGGAAAGTGTCTCCTAAGCATTACATTGTCATCTACACATGATTCTTGCTGCAAATCCAAACCATTTTAGGCTTACCATGGTTTTAAAATTAAGCATAACACTTGCCCTTTTCTAAAAGGGGTAGTAACACTAACACAAATCCTTCAGTATTTCCACGGTGTGAGGCATGGCTGGTCACAGAAGATGTAATGTTTTCAGTTGTTTTATTACACTGCTTCCTCCATCAGGTGACAAAAGCAAACACTGCTAGCAATCCTTAAAGATCGTCTTGGAACGAGAGTCTCTCTGGGATTGTGTCTTAAAAAACTTTACTTCATTTCCTATTACAATCAACCCGTTTATATAATAGATCAAAGGACAAATAACAGGATGTCAACCTTATGTTGCTTGGCTACTAAGCACTGTATTTTTTCATATTTTCACAGTGACTAGCAAAGGTATTTCAAGAATTCCCTCTTATGCTGAGGCGTGCTACCAGCCATCAAAAACCAGTTTGGTTACGTATTCTGCTACAGGCAAGAAGCATTTGAAAGAAGTTTTTCTAAATGGACTGTGGTAAACTTTATCTGAAGGTGGCTACCATTTCCCTCCTAATTCCATTTATTTCTTCTTTTTAAGAGAACCAACAAGATGGGGCACTCCCCCGACGCAGACACTGTCCCAAACAGGGTAATGTAACATGACCAACCACAGAACAGAGTAATTCACCTGACTGCATTGCAAACTTAAATGGTTAGTGTTTTGCATGCACTGGGCAAATAAAATAGGAAGTACACCAAAAAAATGAAAGCCAACTTTAGGTAGCCAAGGCTTAAATCTAGAGAGTCACCCTAGTGGCAATAATTCTGTAGATATGTTGACAGTATTTTCTCTCAAAAAAAAAAAATAGCAACCTATATTTTCTCTGAAAGTATTGCTGAAGTGACAGATACATGGACACCCCGCCACCAGACGTGCTAAGGGTAACTCTTCTAGAACTGTGCTGAACCATCTTCGTTCTGTGCCAAGTTATCACTCCTCTGATCAATACCAGACACCATCACAAACCGCTGCTTTTCAAACACTGCTGTGAAGTCTCCCCACTGGGGTTAAAAGCCTTTCAGTGTTCCCCTCCTTACAGTCACTCTCTTTGCTGCTAGGCTTTGAAACATGCAGAAACCCACCAACTACGGAATGTTTCCAGGTTTAGGGGAAACAAACCTTTTGCATATGCAGTTGTAAGACTGAGACTCATCTCCTTAATAGTGAGAAGAGACTATGACAACTGAGTTTACAGGAAGCAAAAGGCAAAAACCCAAGAAACCAAACACCTCTATGTTATTCATCTCATGGCAAAAATTAAACCATTGAATACACAAAGATAACCCAAGTTCTTGCTTTATTTTTTTTTCCTGTACTATCAAAACACTTCTGAGGATATTCCAAATCAGAATAAACTAAAGCCTGCTAAATATTTTGCTCCTTGCACTTCATGGTGTATGTCTTCAGGGCAAAGCTCTCTAGGTACCAGTCCCCAGCCAATATGCAGCAAAGGCTCCAAACTCCAGTGTGTGAATACGGCTCAGCTAGGCCATCTTTAGTTTAGCAGTTTTTCTGCTCTGCCTGATCCCAGAAGGACTGTTAATAACGTGCTGAAGAGCCACCCCTCCAGCTTACAGGGTAGTGCAGCATTGCCCTTCATTGCACAGCTCGACCTCTTCATTTGTCTTTGAAAGCATTCTGTATAAGCAGCTGCTCTTCATGGTAACTACCTCCTTTGATTAACTGCTATGAAAGCCTCTATCAGGAGGTTATCTTTTTATCTCATTTCTTCTGACAAACTTTGAAAACCCTTTTACAGTGGACTCTACCCTCAAGGTCTGAGTTTAAGCTGCACCCTCCTCGTTAACTATATTATAATTGCTCTCAGCCCAAACCTGTTTTTCTCCTAGCACCAGAGCTCTACTAGACAATGCTGACGAGGCATTTGTGGACTGAAACATCCTGGCAGGCTCACTCCAACAGCATAATGTTTTAGAGCACAGACGTGATTAGTTCCAAATTATTACTGCACAGACCTGATTAGTTCACAACACTGCACGAGCGTGCGTTGTGTCTCCCTACGGGCACGTCAGAGGTCACAAAAAAGGTCCTTCGAAGTCCAAGCTTGCCCTTATTAGCATGCAGCTCTGTCTCTCAACACCACCCCTTTGTTCTATTTATACCCTAGGACCTCTTGCATGTGCTGGATGAAATCCGCTCCCAGTATAACCAGCCAGTTACTATTAGTATCAAGGAAAAAAAGTTTCATGAATTCCTCACTTCAATTAGAGCAGCCACTACTGAAGCCAACTAATGTCTAGGGTATGTTTCCCCCACTAGCATCTCTACACCGGGAGTTTTCAGAAATATTCAGTGTCTCAAATATATACTTTTCCTTTTTGTTGGCAGGCACTGATAACAGCCCTCAGCTCAAAATTTATTTTACTGCTACAACTTCCCTGTGGGCCATTTTGTCTTCATGGTCTTTGATTCCACCCTCTACCATCTGGCCTAGGAGCACTCATAAGACCATCTCTAACACACAGAATTCTTTCCAGTGGCTTAAATGCATGTCTCTCATTCTTAGCAATTTCACTAAATATCTGAAAGGAATTACAGAATCATAGAATCATTAAGGTTGGAATAGATCTCCAAGATCATCAAGTCCAACCTTCTACCCAACACCTCCATGACCANACAATCCCAGCTCCCTCAGCCCCTCCTCATAAGACATGTTCTCCAGTCCCCTCATCAGCTTTGCTGCTCTCCTCTGTACCCACTCCAGCACCTCCACATCTTTATTGTATTTTTGTGCCCAAAACTGGACATAGCATTCAAGGTGTGATCTCACCAGTGCCAGAGTACAGGGGCACAATCAGTTCCCCCCTCCTGCTGATCACACCATTTGTGATCCAGGCCAGGATGCCATTGGCCTTCTTGGCCACAGGGGCACATTGCTGGCTCATGTTCAGCCAGGTGTCAGCCAGCACCCTCAGGTCCTTTTCTGCCAGGCAGCTCTCCAGCCACTCCTCCTGAGGCCTGCAGCATTGCCTGGGGTTGTTGCAACCCAGCATTTGGTCTTTATTAAGCCACATACAATTGACCTCAGCCCATTGATCCAGCCCATCCTGATCCCTCTGCAGAGCCTTCCTACCCTCAAGCAGATGGACACTCCCACTTCATTTCATGTCATCTGCAAATGTACTGAGGGTGCACTCAATCCCCTCATTCAAATCATTGATAAAGATGTTAAACAGGACCAGCCCAAGCACTGAGCCCTGGGGAACACCACTTGTTACTGGTCACCAACTGGATAGAATCAGAACCAGAGACAGTATTCAGCTTTTTTCCTTTTTTCTTTTTTTTTTTTTTTTTTCCTCCCCAATTAATTTTCATTTCCCCCTTGCAATTTTGCAAACCTCCCTGTAAAGAAAGCCTGTTTTATTTTTTATCAAGATGCTGCAAATGTCCCTTATCAATTGCCAAATGAAATTCCAATTCAAATTAAACTAATATCTCTCACAATATTCTTCAAAGCCTTGCCACTAGGCATTTGCCCCTCCCAGTTACATACTCAGCTAGTCCCAAGATGCAACAACTACAAGGTTGCCTTTTCCCATTGTCTCCTAACATATCATTAATCCTTGTAAGGTTTTCAGTAACAGTAACTACTTCAAAGTAGTTGATGGTCCTTGTGAAATCATCAGCAAGATTCATATTTTGATGCTGCTGAGAAAGAAGTTTGAAAATTACAGGTAAAAAGCCAACCTGCTAGGTGATCACAGAATCATAGAATGGTAGGGGTTGGAAGGGACCTCCAGAGACTGAGTCCAACCCCCTGCCAGAGCAGGATCACCCAGGGCAGGCAACACAGGAACAGATCCAGGTGGGTCTTGAAAATCTCCAGAGTAGGAGACTCCACAACCTCTCTGGGCAGCCTGTTCCAGGCTCTGTTACTCTCACAGTGAAGAAGTTTTTCCTCATGTTGAGGTGGAACTTCCTGTGTTTCCCCCTTGCTACCATCACCTCTTGTCCTCTCACAGGCCACAACTGAAAAGAGCCTGGCCCCTTCTACTTGACCCCCACCCTGCAGATATTTGTAAACATTCATAAGATCCCCTCTCAGTCTGATCTTCTCCAGGCTAAACAGCCCCAGAGCCCTCAGCCTTTCCTCAAAGAGAGATGTTCCAGCCCCTTTTTGCAGCTCTCCATTGGACTCTCTCCAGTATTTCCCTGTCCCTCTCGAACTGGGGAGACCAGAAATGAACACAATACTCTAGATAATGATTCTGAAGCAAGTTTAATGAAAAAAGATTTTTTTTTCCCCAAATAGTGACTGCAGTTTGATATAACCATGTGATATTCCTAATACCTCCCTGAGTTTCCTTTACTCCTTTTGAGAATGCAGATTGTACACAAACAAGTCTCCTGAAAAATATATACTAGAAATAAAGAGCAAGTTCATGAGAGTCTTGTCAGCCTTGCTATGCTGTACAAAGTATAAAAGTAGTAATTATCAAGTTTCCAGGATTGTAATTGCAACTCACTCTTCCCCACTTTGTGGAGCAGGGGAAAAAAAAATAAAAAGGAAAATAAAAAGAAATTATATCATTTAACTTTTACAATACCTAACACACTTCAACTTATACCCCTTCCTACCTCATGTGTCAATGCAGAGGGCAGGGAGCAGTACAAATGCAACAGCACTTCTGCTTTGAAATGGTTCTAAAACGGCTGCAAGTTCACAAAGTGGAATAGAAAAATAACTATCAAAAGTGTAAACACAGAAAAAGTTGTACGAGAGTGCATAAAACATTTGTGCACAGAACTGGGGAAATGTTACTCTTGCAAAGTTGTTTGTTCAAGAAATTTAAATACAGATAACAAACCTAAATCCCTTCCTCTCATAAGGAAGTTTCTCACTGTACTTAGCATGTCAGAAAACCCACAAATTCAACTGCAGCAGAGCATTCCACAGCTGCCAGTACAAAGGACACGCAGCGAGCGTTAAGCATTAAACCAACACAAACAGCAAATTGATTTTCCAGAAGAGCCTTTCAGAGCATTTCAGAACTTCAAAATGGAGGGAAAGAGGAAGGAAAGGGGAAGGACGAAAAATGCTTTGCTTTTCTGTAGATCAGTGATCCAACACTAGGTACATATGGCAGAGAAAACATAAGGCGTTACAATTATTAAACAATAACAAGTTATGTTAATTATGAGGTTGAATAGGAAACTATTTCCAAAGTCCCAGGAGTCAAACATACAATACATTTCAAAATAAACAACTACCACGTCGACGCAAGGCAGCACTGAAGTTCCCGTTCACACATACTGCTTCTCGAAGTGATTGTAAACGACTCAATTGTATCATTTGAGATGCAAAAAATTAGTGTACATGGTCCCAGTATCTAAGAATTAAGATAATTAAGAAGCATCTGGACAGCCAGAGGGGATGCCCTTGCAGTTCACCCACCAAAGGTGGTCAGCCCCAACCTCCTCCACGCTTGGGATGTGCAGACGCACACTTCAGGCAACAGTCCCTTGCTGCAGGTGCCTTGACACACAGACGTCAGCCCTACACCGCAAACGTCTCTTTCCTTGTGCTTGTTCCCAGGCCATGAGCAGAATCCGAAATTGAACAGCAGGACAACTTGATGCCCTCTTCTTCCAGGAGCATTTCAACAGCGAGCCCCTGGCATCAGCCAGGCACACCTTCGGTTTCCTGGCAGAGGGGTGTTAACTTGAGCTGGTAAAACACACAGGATTGTGTGGTTTGTTTTCCAAGCCCACAAGCTTGCCAAGCACGCTGTGGGCTTGGGAAAAAACAAGGTGCAAGATGTATTGCTCATACGGCCCAAATTAGTTGCATAGGCTTGTAAATTGGTCAAATAAAATTTACGTTTTCGTTCGAACGTGAAGATAGGAGCAGGAAGGCAAGAGGTATTTCACTGCTACGTTCCCACATGCAAATTCCCAACAGCTACATCAGTAGAGCCGACAGGTTTTCCTTAATTTTCACCATTTCTCCAGCTTTGCAGCTCAACTCATGAATTCTATAAACCTTTGGGTAAAGACAGGCTCTGGTACTACAAAATCCAAGAAATTTCAATTTTGCAGGTAGCAGATAAAGAAATTACAAGAGAAAACTTCCCAGGACCTTAAATAACTCAGCCACTATCACTCTACACAACAGACTAGCTTGAAAAGAACACGGCGCTGAAAATNGCCGGGAAGCCGCGCACACCGGGAGCCGGGACGGACGGACCGACTGACGGACCGACGTCTTAAAGAAGCTCAATAGCAGGGAAAACGAAAGAAAACAAAACTAAACCAACCACACACACACAAAAAAAAACCCAAACCCACACCGATATTTGAGGAAGCTTTTACTTTTTCTTTATTTTTTAAAGGTTCTTTTGTTTCCCCCACAAAGGAGGAAAAAAGGCTTGATCTAGGCAGGAGGAGAAACTACTGTCCTGAGGATACAGAGGTGAAGAGTCCAAAGTCTGACAAGCTGAGGGCAACAGATTTCCGATGACAGCGTGGTGAAGAGACAAAGTCTAAGACCACAAAGGTCTGCCCCATGCTGGATTTGGTTTTATTGAAATGGAAACGATAAAGTAGCTTCATCTATGTCCAAAAAATAAACCAAGTACCTACAAAATTCTTGCTCCATGGCAAACTTAAGGTCTGCAAGATGGGGAGAGCTCGCATGGACATTGACCCATCTGCTGACTTTTCTTGCCACCTGCCTTCCTAAAGAGTCCCCAGACAGGGTCATCCTAGTTTACACTTCCAGGAGGAGATACCACATACTGACAACATCTACAGCTCTCAATCAACCTGGTGGCTACGCAAGCTCATCTGGCAGAAAGTTTAAAACCCTCTGTAGCAGGCAAGGTCTCCCCCATCCGCTGTCTGGTAGGTCTCAGCTAGATGGAAAAGGACAATCCAGAAAGGGCACACACTCAAATATCTAGAGAAAAGGTGCTTTTGTGCAAGGTGGGGAGAACCAAGACTTCTTCTCCAATGCATTTTAATTATTTTACTTCCTTGCACTCAACCACTATTGATAAAAGGGATGTGCTTCTGCAAGTAAGGCAGACACAGCTCAAACAAAAATTGCTGCCTAGATGAAGCCTGAAATTCCCCACCAAATGGAAGTTCAGAGTCACAAAAATAATACATCAAATTGTATGTGCACGTAGAAAAAGCAAGAACACATTTTCTCCAATACATTTCTTGTGATTGTACCTAATTGTACTTAAGGCTACCACCCAGGATTTTATGTCAACAGAAAGAAGATAGAATTCCCATGTGCAACACCTGTGAAATCACACTGTTTAAATACCTGGCAAAACATATTTATTTTGTGGTTATGCTTCAAGTTAATATTGCATTTATAATTAGTGCACATATAATTATAAGGAAGAGCTTTTAAACTAAAAAATAAAAAAAATAAAGCAGGACAAACCATGCAGAAAAAAAAAATTCACAGCTACTCTCACCAAAAAAGCCAATGACAAACGTGTGGAATTTATAACCATGGTTTACAAGCATCTGAAATTGTCTGATGTTTTCTGCTATCTCCAGCATAGGCTGCTTATAGAACCAGATCTTATAACAACATCACTTGTAAAATAAAATGTGATCATTTGTTTGTTAGAACAATTTACATGCACTCGCGTGACACCACGCTACGAGCGACTCAACTCAACATTCCTGTCCAAACAAATCTAATCTCCTCCTTACAACAAGCACTCCAGCGCCTTCAAGTTGATTTTACCCAAGAGTATTTCTGGGCTATCTTTGGAATGCTTGTCAGGGGGTGAAGGACCAGGAAGGAGTGGAAGAAACACCAGCAAGTAGTGAGTGAGTACAGACAGAGGTTAAACCTTATTTCTGGTGTAGCCCAAAACAATTACACCATTCCTTATAAACCACTGCTTGGCTAACATTGACCTTCATGAAAATGTTAACAAAGTTACTGCTGTCCTGTAGATTTAACCTTTATGAAAAATGGCTTTTTTGNGGCGCTGAAAATCCACTCGTTGCTGACGCCTACGGCCTCACTCAGCGGGAGCTGTGTCGTGCTGGCCAATTCGCCAAGCAATCCCACAACCAAACCCCCTCAGTTTCGAACAGGCGCCGTTTCAAACGGCAGCCCTCAGGTGCAGAGGCTGAGGCGCTGGAACGCCCGCTGCACGGTAACGCGGAGGGTCCCCCGGGCCGGGCCGGGCCGGGCCTGAGGTACCGGGAGCG
>VWZY01004669.1:263345-290539 GCA_013399075.1 Chloroceryle aenea
AGGCTGCTTATAGAACCAGATCTTATAACAACATCACTTGTAAAATAAAATGTGATCATTTGTTTGTTAGAACAATTTACATGCACTCGCGTGACACCACGCTACGAGCGACTCAACTCAACATTCCTGTCCAAACAAATCTAATCTCCTCCTTACAACAAGCACTCCAGCGCCTTCAAGTTGATTTTACCCAAGAGTATTTCTGGGCTATCTTTGGAATGCTTGTCAGGGGGTGAAGGACCAGGAAGGAGTGGAAGAAACACCAGTGAGTAGTGAGTGAGTACAGACAGAGGTTAAACCTTATTTCTGGTGTAGCCCAAAACAATTACACCATTCCTTATAAACCACTGCTTGGCTAACATTGACCTTCATGAAAATGTTAACAAAGTTACTGCTGTCCTGTAGATTTAACCTTTATGAAAAATGGCTTTTTTGCCTCCTCTGCTAACTTAGCGTTATTCCATTCTTATGGGTTTCCACTGGGATCATAAATTATAGGCTCATAACCTGCTTAACGTCCAGCTCTCCTATTTCCCATAAAAATTGCTACTTTTAATGGGCAGGTTGAGGTTTTCTACTAAGCTTTGACTGAAATAACCTTTTTAAAATCTGAAAACAATATCAGGAAATTCATCTTTTAACTCAAGCTGCTTTTTTACTGCCTCACACTCTTTTTACCTCTTTGATTTAAGCAACAGCTCCACAGTTTGCCTGGTGTCTGAGATCATAAGCTTTTTTCAAGAAGGGAAATTAGGCTCATTTCTTGTGGGGGAAAAAGCCAATCACATTTAAAGCTCTATAGAAACAATAAACAGCATGCATACAAATTCCCCCCATAAACTGCTTTGTTAGAAACGTTCTAAAGTTTAAACAAGTTACAACTTTAAATGTGTGCCAAATCTTGGAAGTAATGTAGTTTAGGTTAGCTCTCTGATTTTGCTGTCACTTCTGCTCCTGGTAGAAGTCTTCAGACTTTGTACTCAGAAGTTATGAAACTTTGTAACTCAAAAACTTTACTCCATTATCTGCAAGAACAGAAGTCAAATGGATGAGTTAAGAGACAAAAATCAAGAGGAACATAACGAGCATGTTCTCAAAGGGTTTCTTCCACAGGTAAAGTGTAGCAGTCAGTGACAAGGAAGTGACTTCTGCACTGCTCTCAGTGAAAGGTTTTCCCACTGCAGACCCAAAAGAGAAGGACTCTGCCTGTGATGAAGCACAGCACCAGCCCATTAATCAGAATTAGCTATTTTGAAGTGACTACTTAGCCAAAAAGATAAATTACCATTCCTCTAAATTTTTGTAACCACAGCTCATAAGCACCTGCAATTTCATGTTTTCTATTACCTCCAACACAGACAATTTGCATTTGTAACGTGTGAGATCACAAAATGTATGTGTAATGTAAAGTGTGATCAACTTCATTTCCTTTTTTTCCTGTCGTGCATTCTGCTACTCACTTGCAGACATTCTCCAAGCGAAGATATTAAATCACACAAACATGATTTAAAATCAGGGAAGCTATCAAATGACGTGGCTTTTATAAAGCATTCAGCTACTATATGGATGGCCATGGGAATATTAGAAATTACTTAAGTAAATCCTATGGGTCTCATCCTCCTTCCATGACTTGAACAAAGGGTTCTACACAGAACAACAAAGGGTTCTACTGAACAACAAAAATTAAACAGGAAGAGTGAGAAAATGCAAGCAACTATTCCAAGGTCTCCTAGCAGCATAAGAGTAATACCTTACTTAGTAGTACAAGATCTAGAGCCAACTTTGACCTGTCAACAAGATTCAAGGTGAGGACTGTCTAAAATTTTACCTCTAGAAGTAATTCTGTAGGAAAGGATTAGTTAAGAAGGTCATATTTAAATACTCCTTGCTCTATCCCCAAAGATCAGAGATCCAATTTTCTTCTGAGTCTGACTGGTAGAACAATTAATGTTCCAATTAACACCAAGTGGCTAACTGGGAGTTAAGTCTTCAGTGCTTATTATAAGGACTAAACAGCAACCAAGTGTTGTGTCTTTAGGTAATTATGGGCAAAACCATATTTAACATCCCATGAATATACTATTGCCAATTTGGAATAGACTGTCACAAACTCAACTAACACCTCAGACACATCACAGTGTTCCCTGTCCCTCCTATAAAGACAGTCAAACTCCAGACTGCACTGGGAAGCACAGCAACCTCCCTAAGCCACATCTATCTCTTCCCAGAGAAGCCCTTTATTTTCCACAACTGTAAATTGGAGATGAATAACTTTCCCATGAGAATGAGTCAACGCCACAGATTCTAGTTTGCCTGCACAATACAGAACAATAATATGAAATCTTTCCACTGTTTGTTCTAGATATAGTCAACACTACTTGAAGAAAGAAAAGAAAAAAGGTGAAAGGGGTTTCAAATCTGTATCTTCAGCTCCACTTCCCCTGTTTGCAATGAGATCATCGGGAAGCTTCTATATAAGGATTTTTTTATAAATGCCCTTGAAGCACAAAATCTGATTCTGAGCTTAGACATAAAAACATAAAAATAAAAATGCTAAAATTTATGTGACTTAAGTTCAGGAGAAAACAGATTAAAGAAAAAAATGATAATGTTTTCTGGAGCAGTCTGTCAAAATCAGATACTTGTGTATTTACATCCCCACGGTCCATACTGAACATGACACAAATTATATCCTCATTTTCTACAAAACAAACTTTAAAGACCACGGTGACCAGTGGAAAAAGGCTTTTCATTTTATAAATAAGTAAATGAAATAAACAATAACAAAACCACCCACAGCTCTGGGAAATGCCCCTGTGGCAACACGTTAATGGGTAATACCACTGCTGGTAACACCAAGAGGCTGTACAGAGTATTCCCTAATCACATATTCCTGTTATTAGGACTAGCAAGATTAATTCAATCAGTATCTCTTGTCTGCATCAAACCCCTTAAAAAAAAAAAACAAACAAACAAACCAAACAACAAAACAAAACAACAAACGTCACAGATAAAAAACCCTACAGTAGAAGACAGTTACTCCTTCTATACTATGCAGTTAACCCCAGTTACAACTGGGGTTGTATTGGGTTTGTGCTTGGAGGGTTTTGGTAACAGGGGAGGGCCCTGCTGGTGTGACTCCAGTAAGAACATTTCCCTGAAGGAAGGGAGCAGTCTCTCACTGGGAGGACCACAGCCCACAGAAGGGACCCACACTGGCAAGAGAAGTTCATGAAGGACTGTCCTCCATGGGAGGGAGGACACATTGCCCTAGGGGAGGACTCAGAGTAGTTTTCCCTCTGATGGGGAAGAAGTGGCAGAAATAACATGGAATGGACTGGGACTGACCAAAACCTCCTGCCCCACTGCAATACTGGGCAAGGAGTAGTGGGGGAGAAGATATTTTTAATATCCACTTGTTACTTATGACTTTCCTAGAACATAGAANGGCTCAAACCAGGACAGGGATTTTTAATCCCATAACACTAACCCTCCTTGATCACTCCAGGAAAAATGCAGATGTGTTCCAAGTGTTATAGTTACAGCCTGGTTTGCATGTACATCAAATGGTACGTGGAACCCATAAAATTATGATTAGAAGCAGCAGACTATACCTGCCCACAACATTGTCAGGACCAACAATTTAGAAAACAGAGCCTTGAAACCACAATAAAAGGAATAAATCTGTAGACAATAAATGTCAATCATTTACATCTTTAATGCCACCTAATAATACTACACATGTAATTACAGTGGAAGGATGCAATTAGCATGATTTATCTAGAATAGGTTGCATTTTCATTCTTCTACAAAAAAAAGAAGGTACTAAACTACTATGGCAAACTACAGATCCACTTTTACAGAAATACTCTCTGACTTCGAATTTCTGAACAGAAATCAGTGTAGAAACCTTCGGATGGGACTAATGCAATCCAGAGGGATCTCAAAGTTACCTTGAGTTAAAAAGAAAAATGAAATTGTTTCACTTATTTCATTAGCCTGCCCTTTTCAAGCCTTTCAGCATGAAGTTACTAACATTGGTAACAGACTGCCTCCCTGTTTTCCTAACACCAAAGCAGGACTACATAGGGAAAAAAAAAAATTGCAAGAGAAAAAACACATCCAACACGCTGTCATATGAACCATAGTGTGCTCGTGTTTATAAAAAGTTTTCCACATGCTATCCAAGGAAAGTTACAAACAGCCTGACTACTAAATTTATAATAGGTGAAGCATACATTTTAAGTTGAGTCCAGAAAGGGATGTAGATTTGTTTATCAATTCTGACCTTTTAGCACCTTAAATCACAAGAGAAAAATAACATCACAACTACAAGCATGCAGAACCCTTTAAGGTAACGTTATAGCCTTTCTGAGCAGTTGAAAAGAATAATGAAGTGTCAAAGAGGCCAAAGAAGACATAACACAGGAGCTAGGTAATGTTTTCATAGAGGAGGCTTACAGAGGACACTGGCATTTGAGTTGGGCACGCCAGCATACAGCTGAATACGGGAGAGCACAATTTAGTGCTGTGCATCTAGGACTGGTGGCAATGAGCACTGCACGGCGTTTCAGGGTGAAACAAATGGCAGCTTTTCCCCAGAAGCAGATGGAGAGTTCTGGAGTATTTCCAACTTTTAGCCCAAGGACAAGGAGTGGGCACCTCACCCTTGCTAACCAAGAGCAAGGGGTCAACCCAAGCTGAAGCAATACCCCCAGCCTTAACTCTGAAGCCCCAAAAAGCTGCCCAGCCATGTTTCGTGGGGGAAAAGTTGAAAGGCTTGTCAGTAAATAGGTCAGGTGAAAGAAAACCCTAGGGGCATGATTTAACACTCATCACCCCTTACCTAGTAGCCACAGCAACTTTGGTCTCCACTCTTCATACCAGCACACACGCTCACTTGAGCGGTGAGCCGCAAAGCCAGAGATTCAGAGCTTGCTGAGATCGGAGCTCAACTCTGTGCTCCCAAGATCACCGCTGGCCCCGCTGTCACCCTGAGGCACAGCACTGCTCCTGGCCCTCCCTTCCACCTAAGTGGAACCTCAGGGAATAGTTTCCTGCTGGATTATCAGGCTGGACTGGTAAACCAAGACCAGGCAGGTTCATGTCAAGGAAAGGAGAAGAGAGGCACCAGGGAAACGTCAGTTCAGGTCAGCTGGCTAAGGACCGACTCTTAACCTCGCCTCACAGTAAACCAGGAAAAGACAACCTGCTTGCCATCTTAAAAATGTTAATAATACATTTGGGTTAAGTTATTTAGACAACAGCCAGATACTGCTCAAGCATGAGAAGTAAAAAATCCCTTTGCTTCCACTTTCCATTCAGAGAAATGAAGTAGGCTTGGAGACGCAATTAGCATAACCACCTACTTTCCAGGGCACTAAACCCATATGTAAAGTTCAGCCCAAATTGTATCCCATGACAGCCTAAAGCTACCATGAGTAATACTGTCTTCCAGAGCTCACAAATCAGAAGCTTCAGCCAGTCTCTACCCACTTTTTTCCAGAGGCTTTGCAGTGAGGCTGGTTACCATCCTCAAAGCAGGTTGAGCAGGAAGGCCACAGAAACACTGAAGTAGTCCCAGGGCAGCTTCATACCTGCTGAGGTTTGTGTTTCAGAAGAACTCCAAGACCCTCAAGCACCTCCTTCCAGATGCTGAAAACCTCTGCCAGGCTGGAAGTAACTCTCCACCCCATCCCAAAAAAGCACTGTAAAATCACCTGCAAATTATACATTAGTCCAGACAAATCTATAACCACATGATGGAGTCCAACTTGCAGTTGATTATCTCAGGAGAAACAAGAAATGTAGCCCCTGAATAAAACAACTGCAACTCGCCAGCATGAAAAGTAATCCTTTCAGTTTCCCCATGGTTTCTCTCCTGCTTTCCTTTCTGTCTGCATTAATGAAAGAAATTGGAAGGAGTGCTCAAGAATTGGATATTGGGGGAGGAGGAGTAATAATCATCAAATATGCAGAAAATAAGAAAAAATATATATGATACCTACATGCACTTTACTGATGGCTTTTTAAATGGTACTTGTCACATATGAATAGAAGAGAGCAAGTCATGTTTAATTCACAGATTTGCTAGAGATATGTAGGTATAGCTCCAGTGAAAACACGTATAACAATCCTGCAGCATCGCTTCAGCAATGCTTGAAAGATTTCTTGTTTAATTAAGGTGTTCCTAGAAACACAAAGAGGGAAATAAAGTACCAGTCTTCCTGAACGTAAGCAGATTTTCTTGAGTTTTTCATCTAACAGTGACAAATGCTCTATAAAATTGACTCTCCCTACATTAGAAACTTGCATCGACATAGCCCGAAAACAGAAATATTCACACTTCTCCTTTCCCCCCTTCCTTGCTCAAGCTAGAATGTGTAATATCCATAACACATATGGCTCTGCAGTGAACTGTGACTTCAACGTGCTTACTTGACAATGAAGAAGGCCCCAAGGCCCGTATTTGTAAGAATAAAGCAGATCATACTAATCTGGCTCTAGGAATTTAAGGACTGGTATCATATTGCAAGTGGCTACCCACTCGAACATAATTTCTCCTCAGGTTTTTCTTTCTACTTGAACTGCCAGCAGTGTTAATCAACTCATTCAAGCAGCACATATTACCACCACGGAATCCAAGGAAAACTCTAGATCCTACACCGAACATTTTCCAACACACAAAACCACACAGAATATAAATGTAATTGGTTTGGACATCCCTCTAAACAAACCAGCTTCCACTAGCAAGTTGGAAGCTCAAACACTATAGTCGAAATTATTTTACCAATGCAGACTTGAAGGCTTGAGAATTTTTGTTTCATCCAAAATAGTAAGCCAAAAATGGGAGAAATTTTCTTGGGAATAAGAAGTTTTAACTGGAAACCACAAAGTTTATACTAATTACTCCGGGTAGTCCCAAAACACCCTCTGAATGGTGTTGCTTAACTTTTCTAAGCACAGTCCTTATAAGAATAAGCAAGGAACATCCTTTAGAGTTGAAGCATTTTCCCAGAAATTCCAGGGAACTGTACAAGTTTCAAGTATGCTCAACAAGATGTAACACTGCCAGCATTTAAAAATGTGATTCAAAGGTCTAGGCCAGCAAATACTGTCTTTTTTTCTTTTCAGATCCCTCTCTTACAGTACTAAATTATCCACCTGATCAGAATTTGACCTAATTTCATACTACTTTTAAATTGTGGAATAGGAAAAAAAAAAAGAATAGAATGGAAATAAACAAACAAACAAATCAGCCACCCTACCAAACACAATCTCCTTGCTTTGGTGCTTCCATTGTTTATTGACTTCTCATTCTTTCTTCATTTTCATTAATATTGTAGGTTTCCTATTTAAAAAGCATTTCAATTATCATTATTCCTGGAGTTTTGTATATCAAGGAGTCCTCAGGAGTGATGTATTGTACATGAAAAGAGCTAAACCAAAGCTGGGTTGACTGGTAGGTGATGTTACCAGCAAGCAGTGGGAGAGATGGGTTTTTTTCCACGTCTAAACAAGCTAAAACTCCTGGTCTTTCTCAAGGCAGAACTTCAAAAGAAGCATTTGTGAATATCAGCATGTTTGCCTTCAGAGTGTGTTTTTATGACAACAGCTTGCTAGTCCTGTGCATTTCCCAGAGTGTGTAAATTCCTCATCAGACTGAAAGTTCAGCATGCAAGTGAGCAACAGAGTGACAAAGTAAAACACGCAATACAAAAGTCTGAGCAAAACCCTACAATCACAGCAGGCTCAAACATTAACATCACTTAGCCCTGAACTGAAAACATTTTAAATGAGGGACTGTGCCTTCAAATGCAGTAAATATGATATTGATTGTATTCTTAATG
This sequence comes from Chloroceryle aenea, assembly GCA_013399075.1. Lineage (NCBI taxonomy): Eukaryota > Metazoa > Chordata > Aves > Coraciiformes > Cerylidae > Chloroceryle > Chloroceryle aenea. Next base: position 271,196 of record VWZY01004669.1, read on the forward strand.
ACATTAATAGCGATCTTTACATGTAGTGAGAGTCCCATGACAGAAGGCACTTTATCCATAGAAACTGCTTAAGAATTCTGTGCCAGCTAAGCAAAAGAGAACGCTTAATCTGCTCTTTTAATCCTCTAGTTAAGCACCAAGCAATACAATGAGCAGTCAAAACTACTTACTCAGATATTAAACCTTTACACCGAACCTATACTAAACTGTCTGTACACTAGAGAATTTTGTACTGGCCTTGTAGAAGCTTTGGTGAACTCTAGGAGCAGCTCATGGTTGATACAAGAATAGGATTTTTAGGATCATCTAACAGTTACAAGTTGAATGCTTTTGCTAAAAAATATAAAATAAAATGTAGCATGCAATAATTAGTAGTCTTAACTAGGATACTATTTAGAAAGGGGTAATGAGCTTCTATCTGAACTAGGGAATTGAGCCACCAGGCAGCTGAAGCAAGATATCACTAACTTAAGACATAACCAAGAGCATGGTTAAAGTTAAAAAAAAATAAATCTTTCATCATGTTAAGATATAATAATTAAATAATAATAATAACCCCCCTATGCTTCTGGAACAGAAACAGCTTCTATTGTAAATTCAAACTTTACCCAAAAAAGGTCTCTCCATTTTTTGTAAATTAAAACCAGTATAAATAGGTAAACTACTTTTCCCAAACATTCTGAATATATTAGCTCCAAAAGTTTTGCCAATATGAATGAAGCTCGTTTCCCAAATGTTTGTATATATCGCAAACGCATCACACACAAAGGTGCTATTCTGTGAATTGTTTGGTTTTGAAGGTTTGGAGAGGGAGTATGTTTTCCTTGGTAAGATGCAGCTTGTTTCTTTTTAACCATGAGAAGGCTGCCTGTAATAACTTCAGAGCACACAGCTTCAAGGAGACTTAAACTAATCCCTTTCAGAATCTGCCAACTCAGCACACTTCCCGTTCCAACTCACACTGGATTTGGTTAAAGCAGCTGAAGGAGTTAATTCCCCCCTTTGCTGAGCCAATGCCTACAGAAACCGGGATAGGAGCTGGGGAGGTCACAGCCCAGCATCATCTGTAACCATCCCCAGCCTTGGCAGAAGCCGAGCTGTCAACTGTGGCCACAAAGGAATGGACGTGAAGGAACGGACATGCTTCCCTCTCAGTGCTCAGCATCTTGGTTTCAAGCACTGATGGGGTTACTGGAGCAGACAGTCGAGGATAACAACTCTTTAGATTGCCCCAAAATAGATCACCAGAGCCTTGGGGAAAACCTACCTCTCTGCATGATGTCTGAAGGTAAAGCAAACCAACTCTCATGGCAAGCACCACACATGCACTCTTGCTGAGGTATCTCAACGTCACCCCTTTAGTTATGTTTTGCTGGGGACACCCCTTCATGCACATTTGCTTATTGCTACCCTGAAAAGCAGCCTTGTCCCAGAAGCTCACGCAGCTCAACGTGAATAAGCAAAATATATTGAGTTAATTCTTCTTTTGATGTAATCTAGTTGGAGAACATTAAAATCTAACTCCCCGATACACCAAGGAAGAAGGTTCAGTAAGGTCTCTGGAGGCTCCCCAGGAGAGAAGGCTTAAAACAGGAACTCACCAAACCTCATTTGAGGTTTATGTGCATCAGAGCAAGGTTATGTGCATCAGAGCAAGGAAAGGCTGGATTAGAAACACTCCTTGGCCAAGATAAAAATAAGGAATATGTGCCCTAGGATGACATATTGAAAATTAGTCTGAATTAACTCTAAAGCAATTTATTTCACTTTGGAAAACTTGTGTAGCCTCTTTTTCTGGAATTAGTCTACTTTAATCCAATTTACCCTAATCCATTCCTAAGGTAAATTATACTAAACTGAATTTGAATGTGTCGTTTTAATACTGAGTGAAAGCAACCCACACAGAACTTTAACACGATTTAAAGAAACTGGTTTGAATTAATTTTTAAATGGAATGTGACCTTACTGTCACATATGGACGAGTCACCTTCACCCATGGTTTGAAAAAAGGCTCTCTGAAATAGAAAAGCTCAGCCTGACAAGATGGAACAAAAGGCATCTATGGACACTCCGTGCCAGGCAAAAATCCTCATAGAAGGTGTCCTCCCTGTTGGCTCCTCATTGGCCAACTCCTTAAAAATCCAAGGCTTAAACAGGCCTGAGGGTTTTCACCTCAGCAAGTGCTGTTGAATACAGCTGTAAAACACCTTTTTCCATGGAACAGTGGAAATAGTGTGGAGGAACTTGCAGACATTCTCTTCCTTCATAGAGCTCTGTTTACTGAAGAACAGAAGCAAGCAATTCAATTCCAAAGCCTAGCTGTCATCGTGATTGACTTGCAGGGCAACTTAAGTTTGTGAATCAGTCTGCATTAAGAACCATAAATCTTGCTCAAGTCACAGCTTTAGAGAAAAGGAAAGCAAAACAAACAAAAAATCACCACCACCACCAAAAATAGGGAAAGAAGCACAGGTATTTCACAAACCCATTCCTCATCTGCAACAAAAACTTCTGAAAGTTCTTTGGTACTGGGCTAGCTTGGGATGCATCACTTCAAAAAAAAGAGCCAAACCCAAAACAAACACACACCCAAACAGCCAACCAAACAAAAAAAAGCCCAACACACACATTTCCCCCCAAACAAACAAACCAGAAATAACCAAACAACCACCATCTGGTGGTTCAGAGAAGGAGCAAAGGTTATGAAGGTTATGAAAAGGTCTCTCTGGAGCAACGAGCCATTCTGCCAAGCTGGAACATTTTCAACCTGCATCAACCTGTTCCCACACCCCATGAAATTGCAGACTACATTTCTACTAGAATCAAAGAAATGTTGCTTGTAAGACACTTCTGGAGGCTATCTAGGCCAAATACCCCCTTCAAAGGGGAACTATCACCAACATTAGCCATGACTCTGTCTAGCTGAGCCTTGGCAATCTCCATGGACAAGGATCCCCTGGGGTAGTCTCTGCTGCTCTACCACCCTCACCCACATGAGCAATGCTTCACAGCACCTAATCTGAGCCTCCCAAACTACAATTTGCAGACACTACCCCTTGCTATATTGTCTGCTGCCATCAAAAAGCGATCATCTCTGTCATCTTCATAACTGCCCTGCAGGTTCTCACAAGCTCCTGTTGACATCACCTCCTTGCTCTTCATTCTGAGACAAAACAAGTCCATCTCCCTTCAGGTGCCCCTTGCAGGTCATGCCATCCAGGCCCTAACCATTTCAACCTCATCAGCTGCTTAAAACACTCTGGTTTCCCTACATCCTTCTAGACCTGGGAGGAGGGAAAGAGCCCCAATATCCAAGAAAACACCCCAGACATACCTCACTGGCACTGAATACAGGGGGACAGTAGCTTCTCCCAGTCTGCTGGCTACTCTCTTCCCAGTGCAACCCAGTGTGTGGAACATACCACATGTCATGACTACCACAGTAGAATAAAGGGATGCCAAAACTCGCTCATGCCATTTCAACAACAGACAATCCCTACCAGAAACACTTTGAAGCACTGGTCATCCTCCATTATAAAAGTAGCATTAAAAATGAAAAGAAAATTAAAATCTAAGTGATAAGTTGTCAGTATTGTTACTATAAGATGACTTACTACACTCTTCTGAGTGCCTACTGAAATGCACACCTTTGAGAGCTGACATCCACGTGACTCCTAGCAAACGCAAAGCTATATATTTGAATTTCTTTGGTTAAAAATTAAGGAGGTAGGGGAGGATTTTAAAGTTTTTCCCCATCTTCATATTTCCTCAGTGTGCAACCAAATATCTCTCATCTGGAACTGTACTTTGAGATCATGAGTTCTATATGCTAACAATTCCCTGACTTCTTCAGTGAAAAGACACACCAGGAGAACTTGAGAGGAAAAAGGGAGCAACTGATCTTTAAAGTTTGGAACTTTAAAAAAGCATCTTTCAACTCATCTGGATTTCTACCCTAACTGATCCATTATATGAGCCATAATACTAATATTTTGAGTAAGAGCTAGCTCAAAGTGAATTTCTGCAGGCATTCAATGAAAAGCAAAGGAACACATCCCAATAAATTAGATTAAAGTTTAAGGAAAACTAAGCAGAAGCACACACCTATTTTTTTCTAAAAACAGCTTGTGTTTTCACATTGAAGTGTTAAATATGAATATACATTACACAGTTTTCTAACAGATAAACATAGACTATGGAAGGTTTGCACTTTCCTCCACCCTGAGGGAGATCTAACTTCTGAAACTATGCTGTTGAAATGGCAGAGGTAGAAAGAACCGTTTGATATGTCAATAGTGACATCGATCCTCCATTGCTTAAGCACAAACCTGATCTGCTTATTACTTACAAGGTGTAAGAAAGAGGATTAAATATGAGAAGAGTGAACTTGCCCCGCTTTGCTTTGCGACATTAATAAAATGTTCAATAGCAGTTTTGTGGCTAAATCTGCCAAAGTAAAATCTTCAAATGGCCTTGGAAGAAGCTATTTGACAACAGAGCATTAGTCTCTGAAAGAGAGTCAAGGCTATTTGCTATGCAAGTGCTGTAAAAATCATCCCCTTGGTATGGAGCATGCATGTTCATCTTCTCTCCAAATCAGATTTTCGTTATTCTGTGTGATATTAATCTCCATGGGGGTGGACACCTCTGTGAAAGTGCAATGGTTCATCTCCTGCTTCTGGTCAATTCTTGTTTTAATCTCATTTCCAGATCAGAGTCTTCACACATAGTGAGATATTAATCTCTCTAGGGACAGACATCTCTGCTGGCCTTAGCATGCAGCTCCCCCTCTTCTGGACTATTCTTATTTTAATTCTAATTTCCTGTGATTTATATTCCTCTTTCCAGCTTAATATATTCAACTTCACTCTTCCCAACGAGTCTCCTATCTCCCTCTTCTGCCTCTTTTCAGAGATTTTCACAGGAAAACTGCTGATTTCATCCCTTTCACCAATCATTACCCTCAAAATCATCCTAGGTGTCACCGGTGTCACTGCCAGGTGGAGGTGTTACTGGTGGTACTGTTAATAGGTGTTATTGCCATCAACACCACTTGCAAACACTCATAATGCTTGCCTTATGAAGGACTAGTTTTCCCAGTGGGGTTTAATTCTGTGCAGCCTTGCTTCATAGAAGATTTCACTTCCCTGTTTCACAGCTAGGTAACAAACCAGAATGCAAGCTCAAAGAAAGAGCTTCAAGCATAATGCCATATCATAGACTTTGCCATTGACAGTCGAGTCTCTGTGCACGCAGTCCTCTCCTGGAACATCAGAGGTGTAGTGCAAACAGACCTCACGGGAACACCACCAGGCTAAAGGATTTCACGTGCCTCGTATATTACTAATATCTACTCTTTCAGAACATGTTTCTCTTCAATGTTTTGCCCCACTCACTTTTATACACTAGCCTTCCTAATGTGCTACTTAACTTTTTTGTGTGTTTGCTTGTTTATTTTTTATTAACTAAGCAGTACTTATGATAGGAATTTGGTTCAAAACTGCAGGAAAAGGTGAATGTCCCGATTGTCTCAATTTACCAAGCATTAGTTTTCTTCTCAGCACAGTTCTTACACGTGATCTACACTACTGTATTCAGAGGAGAGCAAACCAGAAACTCCATGTCTGAAGGGCTCTAGCACTTCACAGGGAAGATCAGTTCTGAGCTCGAGGACTATACACCATGAGATCTTGGGCACACAACACTTTTCCCACCCCCCTTTGGAAAACTTCACGTGTAGCAGAGTTTTTCCTGGCCCACAGGAAAAAAATATCTAATCTGAGGTGATCCTGCCTGGCTAAACTCCATGCAATGGTCCTGACTTTCTGTAATGCTTCAGTTTAGTGACCAGCATCTCTTGCACCAAATTGCTTGCCAATGTAGATACAGGCAGAGTCTTCCTAAGACACAGCAAAACAAGATTGCTCTGACAGTTACTAGTGTCACAGATAAAACTGCCAAGAACCTTCTAACTTCTCTCTGTAGCAGCTCATAAAAGCTCAAGAGCAAAAAGGCAGTGCAGCTAAGTGTGCAGACAACTCTACCCAAACATAACTTTATTTTACCTTTGGAAAATGTTTCCACTCCCCGTCATTCAGGTTAAAAGCTTAAACTGAAAAAAGGAAGCCTTACTACTTATCCAGGTGAGTGGATTTTCCAAGTCTTCCATTCAAAAGCTTCTGGAAAGTAAACTGAATTGCACTTCAGAAGATTTATCCAAGATCTAATTTAATTTTACCCTGCATTTGCATTTTCATACATGGTTCTTATGCCCAACTGTCCACTAGGCTACTATCTTCTGCAATGCACTAGCCAGTTTTCAAACACTGATTACAGTCCCTCCTTAGGAATATCTTCTTTACCCATGCACTTCATCTCCTGCTATTACAACATTTCTTCATGACAGAATCTGTAAACCCCGTCTGAAAATAAACTACTTTGTATCTTAGGTAAACTGATCAATCATATATGAAAGAAATCAAAAATACTCCAGGGAACCTAGAAGTATTTAGATATTTTGCCACATATAAACACATTCCTCAAACAGCCACTGGGTCCATTTATGAGCTATACATCAATTACTGAACATTTACATAAAAGATACAATCATTGGTAGTTTATCTTATACACTGCTAAAGGCAAATCCTCTTAATTATATTGATTTTTTTTGTCTAAATAAGTTATGTGCAATTCTAATGTTCTTGATGTTGTTATACTTTCTCTACTTTTTTCCCCCCTTGCCCCAAGATGAATGAAATCCTGAGGCCTGATCCCCCCTCCCCCCTTTGAAATTGGATTCTGAAATGCAAAAGTGCAAAGAAATGGCAACTTTTCTGGGTCTAAACATAGCCAAAGTAGTCTTTTACATAAAAAGGACCCATTTTGCTTAAACACTGAGGCCATGTACTCCCTTCTCTTTCTTAATTCTTACACAAAGAAATGTAAATTTAATCAGAGGCTTGATTACTACAGTTGGGATAAACAAGCAGGTGAGAGAGAATGTAAAGGCAGCACAGGAAGGATACTGTCACAAACAACACACAGTCATCTCAGATGCAGAATTTCTCAGAAAAGGATTAGGAAGTAAACAGAAACCAGCTTTACCTGCATTCCTCCTTGACGAGGCCTTTTTAACATAGTAAACTGGAGGATAAAGATGCTGTGATCTGGGAGTTCACAAAAGCCCACACCAATAAAACAAGCGCTGAGCAACTGGAGAGTCAGAAAGTTACCAAAACCCTCTGACTGGCAGCTGAGAGCCTGGCAAGTGAGGTCTTAAGCAAGAAAGCATTCATCCCACAGGCCAGTACACTGATTTGTTTTCCTGTCCTGTTTAATCTGGCAACACAGTCAACACACAGCATGAGTAGAGTGGTTGGAATTTTACTTACTACTGCCCACACGCCTACAATTGTCTGTGTAGCATTATGATAACACATCAGTGATTCCTAAAGTACCAAAAGCTAAGGTGCAGCAACCAGCATGGGCTAAATATTATATTTTTTTGATTCTCAGATCGCTTTTTGCATCTTACAGAGATGAAAATCATCCTCCTCACCGATGGCTCACTCCAGAAGAAATACAGAAGAAAATTCTCTTCGAGATTTCCATAACAGATTTACAAACCCTCCTGCCACTTTTTACTATTCCACTGTCTTCTTCAAACCTTTCTTTCACTTACATGGCTGCAAGGCAGCCACCATCTCAGGACTCAGTTCTCAACCACAGAGCAATAACTGATGTCATGTGGAAGCACATGAGAGACTTAAGGGGTTTTTTTTGCTATACAAATTTTTGTTATACAGTTGTGATCCCAGGACCCAATTTTTTCCTCCAACACAAACGCAGCTGCTTTGAGAGAAGTCCCCTAAAGATAATTTTATGGATTTTGATGCCCTAACCAGGGGAGTAATACTTTTATGCCTCCCCTATATTTCATGAATCCAAGAGAGAATGTGTTTTCTCTATTTTCAAAGTAGTAGTCATGGCCAGGAATTCTCCAAAGCTACTTTCTACCACAGTTTTGTTACAAGCACTCAGGCCTGCAGTGCCCAGAGAGAAGTACTTAGGTAAGAACAAAGTATCTATGAAGTAACCACCATCAGTACTGCAGCCTCTCCAAAGTGAATCAAACTGTTACTTTATTTAAGAGATAAATAAAAACATTTGCCAACTTCATTCACTTGTTCCTGTGTCCTCTAGGGACTGTGTAATATATCAGCTTATTACATTTGAGCATCTTCAGCTTTTTTTTTCCTTTTTTTTCAGTTTTTTTTAGGTATAGACTCATGATGTAAATGTTTCACATCCAAACGCAGAGGTTGTTTCATGTAGGTTTTTTTCATCATGCATTCACTTCCATTAAACAGATTTATTTTCCTAATTTTCTTAACTTCAGCATCACAGAATAACAGTGACCTACAAATCACTTGTCTGATTTCAGGTGACAAGTGAAGAATAGGTGTTTTAAGAGATAGATGGCCAAAATTCTTTCCCTGAAACACAAACTAATACTTGTTTTCATTCCCAATTCCATGCTTAAGCAAACAGAGGGAGATGTTTATAGTTAGCATCTGGATATTATTACTGTACAAAGCCATCCAACAGATTATTTCAGTATTCCTACGGTCTGCAAATGTCATTATTAATCACAAGCACTACTCTTCTAGGTTCAGTCTCATCATGCAGCCCATAAAGCTCAGACCAAAGAATTTCAAATACATGGTTTCTGTCAAACTGAAAGTAATGTACAGTCTCCCCTCTTCTGAATGCTCATAAAGAACATCTGTGCAGTCTCTCTAAACAAGAACATAATCTTACCCTTCCCAAATGCTGGCCACTTAATGCAACTGCTTGTTCAACAGTTGACAGAAACACCAATAAATCACCAGAACAACTGCATTTGGAGTATAAACTCAAAGAAATATCGATAAGTGAGCCAAAAGGAGCAACCACCACCCTCGAAAAAGCTGCTTAGTAAATCTATTTCAATGTGTTTAAAGCAACCAATAAACTGAGCCTGGGAGTTAACTGCTGCTGTGCAGGCACAGGATACACAAACCGGTGAAGAACTTGCTCATCCCTGGAAAGGACTGCAGACCTGGAAGCACTTCATGCCTTCGGCATGACTCAGAAGGAGCTGTTAACCTACCCTGTAGTGTTCAACCAAATCAGTAGACAGGGATTTCAAAGGAAAGGGGGAAAAAAAAAAAAAAAAGAAAGGTATTGAGAATAACACACCACCTAGGAATGTAACACCTTCCTACTCGGGCAAGAAGAATCCAGGCATTAAACTAACTTCAAAGAAAAAAGCTAAACAGGTTGGCTATTAACAGCATCCAAACTCAGTAACTACTAATAGAATTGTTTTTACATTATTAGAAGTTAATACTCAAAAAAAACCAAAACAGTTCTTTGACTGGCAGCTCTCACTGACAGGTTTCAGCCATCTCAGCCAGAAAAAAAATATCTTCTCTATATTCCATGACATTACACCTCTCTATTTAGTCAGTGCTTCCCAGAGAAATTCTATTCCCTTTTATTACCAAGCTTTGTTTCAAGCGATCCAGAAATCCAAACCATTATTCTCTGAAGGTTCTAGTCTCAGCTGGAAAGAGTCCTAACTTTACACTTACACAGGTACACACATTATAGCTTTATGTATCTATGTATCAACGACATGAAGAATTTTCTTGGGGGTGGGGGTTGGTCACAGTTTGTCATGCAATCTGAAAGAAAAGGCAGTAAGGAAGAGGAAAGCCAACCCCAGAGAGATTTACAAATGCAAGAAACTTATCACAAACAGACCTTTTACACTAAACAAGACCACACACACAAACTATTCATATGCTGAAGAGCTGGCAAACCTGTGGAATTAGTTTGTGGATTTTTGGTGTTTTCACAAGTCGGGTCAGGATGGATGACTAGTAAAAACTAACTGGGGAAAAAAAAAAAATCTGTTTGGCTTTTCTTTTCTTTACATCTCTCGTTGTGAAAAAGAACAACATCTCTTTGACTAGAAATTTTCTAGACAGGAAAAATGAACATTGAATGCACCAAACAAGACTGTCAGGTGAGCAGAGACAGATACAGCTAAGTAGTGAAAGCAAGGAGTGTAGAAAAATTTCCTGAAAAGTCTAATGATGTTTATACTCCTTAACCAGTGTTGAGTACAGAATCTCACATACTGTGTCTCCATTCAACGGCATGAAACCTCATGACATGGCCAGAAACCTCGTCCAACAAAAATCAAGGAGAGACAAGGAGATTTTTTAATATTTTTTTTTTAAAAAAGGGCAGGGGGCAGGTGGAGATGGGACAAACAGGGGGCTTGGGAGCACAGGGAGAATAAGAATAATAGAAAGAAAAATGACAAACCACTTTTTACAGTGATGGGGAAGGGTTTATGGGATGGTTCAGTGGTTCTGAGTTTGATCTGGAGGCTTTTTATTATTTATTTATTCTTTCTGACCCCAACCCCATTATCTCCCCTGTAAAACATATACTGAAAAGCACTGAAAAGTTCATACACCCATGTTCTGGTGTATTGTTTACTTAAAACAGACACAACATTCAGATTTCAGCACACTAATTTGAGAGCTACCTGAAGAAATGTCTTCTGCAAATACAAAAAACTTTTCTACAAAGGAATCAGAAGCTGAACAAAATATAATGTGGCCATCAGCATTTTCAATTAGTTGGTTTTAACAAATTGGCCCTTTAGAGCATTTTAAGTACAGTGACTGGAAACTTTTATCTGCTGTATGAGATCATGAACTCAGTCACATTTCTTCAGTGCTCTCATGGTTTGTAACTGCTGCTGCATTTACAAAGGACAGGCAAACAGGGTGACATTAGGAGAACCACAAAAAACTCATACTCCCCATTTTGCTTTTACTCCATCCTAATAGCACGTGGAGATGATGCAAATATAATAAAGTGATAAAATATCAAATCAGAGCATTTTTCTAATTAATAGCTATGGGGCAAGTCTCCCCCAGGTTTTCTAATTCTAATGTTTCGCTGAAAGAAGTGAAGAAGACAAAAGCAGTCTAAAATTTCAGAGCTAAAATACATTTTTTTTTTGTTTATTACTTAAATCCTTGAATATTTTAAAAAGCAACAGGCAGCTGAAATCCCACTACAGGATTCACAAATAAACACAACCTGTATTCAGAAATAACAACAAAACATCAGTAGTTTGAGAAGTCAGCCAAAATTTTAATTCTGAGCTGTTTTGAATTCATAGGAACTCCAGCCACAACTGTTCTTTGCAGCATTTTTATCTTCTGGTTAATATTCATCAGTCATTTTTACTATTAGGGAACAAGTGTTTACACAAAAAAGAAAGGATACAACTCCACCTCAGAATAAATTGAGCAAGCAGTGTGTAATAATTAGAATGAACATACCATAATTTAATTGCAGCAGAACTTGGGTTTAAAGTATACAACAGTGTCTCATAGGTCAGAAGAATTAAGCCCATGACATGGTAGTTGAGAAATGGCTTCTTTTGCTACTCAATTAATAAATATAATCACACGTTGTTAGCAAATGGCAGGGGAAGTAAATGACTTTCTGGCAAACTGAAGGCTCCAATCTTTCATACCCTGGCTAACAAAAATAACCTTATATTAAATTCTTTCCTCAGTACTACGGGTAATCTTTTCACAGCACCAATCCTCAAGAAATTAAGTCTCTCAAGTATTTTACTGAGACATAGTTGGTGCATTACTGTAAATATCAGCCAACTCCATATACATACAATCTTCTTAAAAAGAACAAGTGCCTGGCAAGCCCACGCACAGCACCTTCTAGCTTAAAACAAGTCTTTACACGTCAAAGTTAATTTATACCTATGGAAAATACTGATAATCTTATTCCTCCCTGGACTATTAGACCAGAGAATCTCTATTAGACCTCATCCACACTCAGAGGGGTTTCTGTTTGGTTTTTGCACACCTACCATTGAGTAATTTGGGAAAAGAAATAAATAAACCCATCACAAACCTATTAGCAAATATAGCGATGCCAGCAAAATATCCTAACACAGTCCCAAGTTTTAAACCTAGCTGAGAAAATAAGTTTACAACTATGAAGTGTTGTGCTTGAGAAAGCAATTCAAAGTTCTCAGTACCAGGTCGCCTCACTGCTGTAATGTTTGCTGAGATTTTGGGGAGGTCCTCCCACTATTTAGCATGGGCCAGCACTTCTCTCTCCTCTGCAAGGTGACTCGGATGCTTTTAACTAGAGACTGGTGTATCACTTTTATGTCATGTTATTCTTCTGTAGCTGGTCTTGCTTCTATATAACTTATGCTATGTTCTTACCCCAGAATACAGTTACATAGTTCAGAAGGTTCAACAAATACATTGCCTCCAATTCCTCAGTGTCCACCCAGTGCTTTAAGCACACACTGCCCCTCGCGAAGCTGAATTCAGCAGCCTCAATTCTACTACCTCTTTATCTCCCCAAGGCAGAGATTATTTGAACAACTTGGCATAACTTTTAGTCTGTGGTCCTTCAGATAAAGCAAACCCCAGCACTCTGCCATTGGTTCATTGTTTTCATATGAGGTAACATTAGATCCTGTTGAGTATTTTTAGACTGTTTAAAATCAAAAAAGTGCAAAGGCTCTCAAGGCAAAGATTTGGCCATGAGGGCAATCACAAAATAGAGTCAGTCAGATCAACAAATAAATGTTTTCTAGCTGAAAAATGTGTAGAGATTTTTAATGAAAATGCCAACTTCTATGGAAATCACATTTCAGTAACAAAAAGTAAACCTAAACCCCTGTTGTTTCAAACTGACTGATCAATACTTAGCTTTTACCTTTCGATGAACAAATGTAGCTTGTTTACAGAGAAACACACGAGATAAAGTCAACTAAATGTGTAAATCCTCTTGATAATGGATAATTTTAAGCTTATTTCCACAATTTTCATGGTTATTGAGAAGCTCAACATTCAGAAGAAAAAAAAAAAAACAGATTTAAAACAGTTTTACATGCCACCAATGCCAGCTTTTCAAGTCTGAGGGTGCAAGTGCACGTACTTACAAATACCCCTACAACAGATTCACTTTGTGCGTCATATTCAGTGTTCTGGGCTCCGGAGCAGCATGTGGCTCTTTTGTTTGTTTCCTTCTTTGTTTAAACACAGCATTGAGTTGACACAGATACAAATACAATTTCCTGTTCAGGAAAAGATTGCAGTGTGTTTCTGTTAGCTTCTAATATTTATAAAACTTCTAAAATGCAAACTTGACTTTCAACCCTATAGCTTCCTAGGAAGAACACACTGCAAGTGACTTCAAACTACATGGCAAGGTGACTTCAAACTGGGTAGTTTGCATCATTTTAAACTACATGTTTAAAGTCACCCGTAGTCAGGGTTTACCAGGAAGCAGTACAAGGTAATCACCTTTCTGACCTACAAAATTAGGTACAGCAGCACCTTGTGATCAGCCAGATGCTACAAAATTCTCACCAGTGCCACTTCCCACTCCTCAGCTGGCTCACTCTGGCCTGTAGAAACCACAGACATTTTTCCTCCTCTACCCACATCCACATGTTTCATGAGCAATTCTATTTTGAGACCCTATGGGACAAGGAACAGCAGATCATGCAGAGGAAAATGTGAAACCACAGAACCCGGCTTTAAACTGGTTCTGGTTGCATCCCAAATTGGGTGTCACAACATCCTCTAATTCTAGCCTGGTATCTAGGTGTCACCTCCAAGCTCTCTGCTGCTTGCCATGACACCAGCTCTCTACTAAGTGACATTAATAGGCCACTTCTTGCTTATACATTTATTTAATAAATGCCTTAGCTATGCACTATAATGAAAGAACACGTTAAATCCAGTTCACTCAAAGATGCGAGTCAGGGAAAGAGACACTAGCATTGTGTCATCTGTTTGCATGCAGTCAGACAGAACGTAGCCTCAACCACGTTCACCCAGTCTAACCCCTCCAGCTCCAGAGGGAGCACCAGGCCTCTGCTCCCACCCCTCTCCATGCCCTCCTGACTCCTCTTTGCGTTTCCTTGGGTGAACACAGTGCTGCACAGCCAGCGTGACTCAAAACAGCACAGGTTCACCTTACACGAGCTATGCAGCTTTTACAGCTTGCTGTCAAACCAAGCTGTTCACCAGCCTCCCATATACCAAATTTACATCACCACACAACTGCAAGGCAGTTATCTGACCAGTCGAAAAGAAACTAAAGCCAAGTCCCCTCTTTCCTCCCGGAAGATTCACAAAGCTAAACCAACTCACTCACCAGCCACACGGCGACCAGATCTAGGCACAGGAGAAGTCCTGAGAACTATTCATACGATGGAAATGCCCCTGCAGCAGCAGTAACTTAAATTAGCTTAATGGCATCGGCAGACTGTAACCAAAGCTTCAAATCTGAGAGCATACTTCTGGGAGCAGCACTCCAAAGGCATCTTTCCATGACAATGATAAACTATGACAGACGGGATCCCAGCAGCACATGAAGACACAAGGTGTGTCTTGACTGACTTAGTTATCAGGACTAAAGTAATAGTTTTGGAAGCTTCCTATTACACATTCAACAGGATCTGTGCTGCAAAAAGAAAAGTAGAGACTTCACCAAAACAGATGCTAATGTGAAGCAAAGCTGACAGACACTTAGTGACGTATCCGACTCCCGAGAGGCAAGATGACCTAAAGGTCTTCCAGCTAAAAAGGTCATACAAAGACATCATAAAGACTCCAGAGCAAGAAGCAACTATACAGCAGTGTTGCAGATCTCTGCATGCTAATCCAGGTACTGTCAATCTTTACATGTAAGAGGATAAACTCTTAACTCACTTGTATTAAGAGCATTTCAGGAAGAGGAGACAAACCACAGTGGTAAGCATTAAACAGGTTAACTCTCCCAGACACCCAACACGAGGTCACAGGTCCTTCAAGAGCCTTACTTAGAGCCCTTCCCCTCCTCCACAAAAGGGCTGGTTAGAGACTCTCCCTTTTCCAAAAGTCTTGCTGTCCACTGACACAAACCAGCACTTAACCACATGATGTGAGCTCTTCAGTGACGAAATAGTTCCATGGAAGGGTCAGCTCACAACCAAGAGTGGGACAACTAGTCAAAAAAGCAAAGCAAATGCCAGAAACTGCATTTATCCATGAACACTGTGCCTAGGGAACAGAATGGGTATCATTGCTAAGCAGTATATAAATCCATCAGACAGCTGTCTCTTGGATACTCCAAGCAAATGTAGAGCTGGAAAAGGTGACTGATAAAGGGTGAGAGGAAGATATGGAATGGTACCTTCACAGCACGTAGCTACAGCTGGACTCCTCCAACTAGAAAAGGAATGGTTGAAAGGGTGGAAAAACTCTGTGTGGCATGAAGTAAATTGGGAGAAACTATTAACCATTTCTTAATACAAGAGCTACAAGGTATTAAATACAACTAGCAATCTCAAAAAACAAAGGGTGATAGCTTTCTCCACACACTATATAGATCCCTTGTCACAAAGTGAGGTGAATGCTAAAAGCAATCCAGGCTGAAAATGTTATTAGGCACAATCACAGTTACGAGAATCCACTTAAAACATTAAATACCAGCACACTGTCTCTGCACAGACAGTACTGCAGACAGTGCTCAGAGGAAGACAGTCACCTTGCCAAAATCCCTCTCCCGAGTGCTCACCATCAGAGACTGGATACTGGGCTAGGTGGACCTTTGCCCTGATCCTCTGCAGATAGATTTCTTACCTCCTTTTCTATATTTTTTAATTATTATTATTTAATTTTAATTGTAATTATCTTAAGTAGGTCTTAAATTAAGTAGATGTCTTGCTCTTCCTTTAAGATGCACTGTTTACATCACTACCAAACTGATCAAGCAGTACCATAATTTCTCAGACAAAAGGAACTAAAATTTTCTGGGGTCAATGTGTTCTGAGTGTTTTCAGTGTCATTTGAACCTGTTAAGCTCCACTTTGAACAATTATTTCCATTTTATATTTGTAGTATTTTATCTGAAAACACAGGTAGACAAGTGATCTCTGAAGCAACAGTGCCATGCATGGAATGTATAAAGGAAAACAAAATATTTGGGAAGGGGGGGGTGAAAGAGTGAAAATAACTTCACTTTTAATTCATCTCATCTTCCATATAATTGTCAATACATTTTAACAGCTTGGTGGGAAAAAAAGCTACTGAGAAGTCTCTTATACATACCCGCCTACCTGCACAAGTGTCTCTTGTATATCGCATGCAAATTGTAGCACATTCAAGGATAAAATGACTGAAGCAACTTTTACTGTTCTGACAGCAAAGAGCTAATTCGAGTTTAATTACTTAAAAGTATTTTAAAACATTTTCAAAAGCCCTTAATTTCTTCTACGACATGATTACAAATTTTTAATAAATTATATCTGCTTATTCTGATTCGCATGCATTTCTCGGAGTATACTTAATTACAAAGTCCTTATAAAGCAAATAATATCTTCTACTCTATAATATGACATTTCTAAATTAAGATTTTCTCCCAGACTGTAACTATGATATCAGGAGGGGTGGAGATTAATGCAGAAATCTTGCCTGTGACACCATAACTACTTTGTATGAGAAAGTCTGAGGAATATCTACTCTAATAACGGACTTGAACTTGTAAAACATAGAGTCCTTTTTATGCTTAACTATGGCTGTGGTCTGAAATACCACACAACTTCTGGAAAGCTGATATGTTTCTATCATGTTTTATCCTCATATCTTTCACTTAGCATTATAAAACCCCCCACAGCTGCACAGACACCATCGGAGGCAGTGAAACACTTATGTCCATCAGCTAGCTGACAAGCCAGCAGCAGTTTAAAAACAAAAATAAAACTATTCCCTTTATTATTTCTCCCAACATTTGAAAATATGAAAATTGCTAAAAATAATACTTGAAAAATATACGTTTAAAGAGACAGACTTGTGAAAACAAGTTGAACTTGTTCTTTATCGAACTGTAGGAGTTGCAGATGAAAGGAGGTGCTATATAAGGAATAGCTAGACTTCAACAGAGAACACGCTGCCAAAACATTTTGGCCTAGATTCTGACAGGCACGCACCCAAGTTGAAGGGTCATGGAAAGCAGCGGTGTAAAGAAACAATCTACAGAGCCCAGAAAACATTACACTGTGGATTATGGCAGGGGGGGGCAGAGAGAAGCTGACTGAGGTGGTTTGGGTTTTTCTTTAATTGAGCTCTGTAGGGAAAAGACAAAATATACAGTGTTTCAACTGTGTGCAGAGGGGGTGGAGATGATATACAAATGCAATTTTAAGACAGCAACCAATTACAAGATGTATCTTGTTCCTTTTCCTAACTTGCTGCTGCTCCTCCCTCTTGCCTCTCATTTGCTTTCACGGAATACATTACGAGGAAGAACAGATAACAGCCATGGCACACATGCTCCTAAAGAAAGCCAACTTTCAAGAAATTCATACTCTGTGATTTGATCAGATCCTTAATAAACAGCAACATGCTTTGGAACTATTCCGGATCTGGCCAATGTTCACACTCAGGAGTGGTGCAAAGCATCATAAAAAGGAAATAAAAATCAAATTACAGCAAGAGAGATTTATGAAAGGTCCAGGCTGAATTAATAGATTAATGGAAAAGAAAAATCAACAGGTTTAAATTCTTATAATTCAGACAATAAGAATGCTAATTATAAGGAAGCTGGAAATGAGATTCCATTTAAAGTAGAATAGCACAGGCCCTTAGATTCAGGTGAGGAGGGGGAAGGCAGTCAAAGAAGGATGCTTGAAAAGAAGTGTCCCTGTTACACAGAGGAGAAGACTATGAAGAAAACAGATGTTCCTGTACCAAACAGAAACATCTCATTGTAGGCTTACAAAGAGGCCTTCACTGGAAGAGACATACAACCCCCAACCTTTGTGTCCTGCATCCACTGACACCAGGACAAAGATGTCTCATCAACAGACACAAAACCACACACTTGAGGGACTGGCTTAGAACAAGGAATGAAAACAAAGTTTCTGGTGGTGATCAAACCTTCAAACCCAGATAAACCCTGAGTGTTCAGTAGGGCATAGCTCTACCTGTGGAAATAGAATGTATTTATTAAGTCTGAGCACCATACCTTAAACTGAGTACACTGAAAGCACCAACTACTAACAAATCTATTTCTCCAAACCTTCAAAAGTCTCTCAGCAAGCCTCCAATTAATAAAGCTAGGTCTGGTGCAACACATCACTATTTTTGATGCTTGGCAATAGAAACTAAAGTCTCTAGCTCCTGGCATGCTATACAAAAAATAATAATAATAAAATTTCATTTCATGTTTCCTAGATACAATTATTCAACTCCTTGACAAGCTTCACCTTCTTTGGTCAGGATATTGAACATTCTTCTCTGCTTACCTAACACATACCCCACAGTACCAACCTGGCTTCTTGTACCTGCAGTTCCAAAAGGGACTCTATGCCACGTTTGCATCATAAAACACTACATATAAGTTATCAGAACTTCCTACTCTTCTTATGCCAGTGAAGGAGATCATAAAAAAGTCTTTACATAAGTTACCTTTGGTGTTAACATTCGCCTGGTGAGCTACAGCAAACCAAAAATCACTGGTCTGATTTCAATATGGTTTTGAATGAAAATAGATTACACTTGGGCATATTTTAGATACTCCTACAACATCCCAGCTGCATATATGGTATATTTTCCCAGTAAAAGGCTTAGAGGGGCTTACGTAATCTTACAATTCTGATACGCAGACATAAAATTATACGCATCAAAGTCAGCCACATAGGAGGGATGTGATCTCTTCAGACCAGCACCATTTCTCTTACTGCCTCAGCACATTTCTTAATTGATGACACATCTCAAATGTCTCAATTAAAAGCTAATTTATCGAAGGAACTGGGCAGGGGGGGGAAAGCCTCCCAGTTAGACATCAGTCCTTAGGAAAACTCTGCTTCCAAGTCTCATGAGTGCAGATACTTTTATTAACGGCTGTTTTCAAATTAGTATCCTATGACAAAGGCTTCAAACGCCTGTACAACGGATGCACCCGGTGTTAGTGCGAGTGCTTTAAAAAAAAAAAGGAAAATAAAGAGAAAAGGAGCCTGAAGTCTACTTCAGCTACTCATAATACTTCACACCGCAAACAGCAAGACTGGTCACATTACAGCTTCACCCAAAGCAAATCAAGGACTCTTCATCAACTACAGCGGAGGCGAGGTTCAGGGTCCGGCACACGAGTCCGCGCGGCGCCCCGCACCGCCCCGGGACGGCACGGGAGGTGCAGCTCCCGCCCCTGCTCTCCCGGAGCGACCGCCCCAGCCCC
>VWZY01004669.1:291215-391300 GCA_013399075.1 Chloroceryle aenea
TCGGGGCAGGGAGCACGGCTGAGGGTGCTGGGCTCTGTTTGCTGGGGGAAAGTCCATCCGCCCTGGGTGTGATTTGCTGCCTGCTCCCGCTTTCAGAAGCGCGTTATAGATCTGGTGGCGAGCGTTGCGTTATCATCGTGCATCAAGCAGCCCGGCTGTGTCTTCGAGTCGGGGTTTGTGGTTTTTTTTCTTTGCTCCCCTCTCTTCGGCAAGGCTTGCCCGGCTCCTAATGCCAGTGAAGTCTCATTAATCGGAATTGAAATGATAATAAACGGTATTGCCATTCCACATGTAATAAATAACCGACCTTTCAGACAGGTCTGTATGCAGCTGTACGGCTCCCGACTCCCACGGGTTGTGAAGCAGGATCTTCTCGCCAGATCCAGACTCCAGGTATGCCATAGAATAAAGGCCTTGTTCTGCCTCTGAAAGCACTGCAGGTCCACACTATTCCAGAGTTTAGGACCCTAAAAAGCTTTTAGAATCACAGATAAAGGCACAAGCACTTGAATGTCTGTTCAAATAAGAGTAATTGCCTCCAATTTTTTTAACCTTTTATTAGTTGGTTTTGTTTGTTTTCTTTTGGTTGTTTTTTTGCGTGGTAACTTGTAATTAGAGACATTGTATAATGTGTACAAGAAAACCTGAGACCACTGGAAACTCACAGGTTTTATTGCGATCTCGAAATTCAATCCAGGTTCATCGAAGGTTTGCTGTGATTCAAAATCCTTTCCAGCCAGTGTCTGACAACTGATAGGTTTGCCTCTAAACCCTGCAAACCCTCCTGTTTTCACAGGAAAAAAAAAAAAAAAAAAAAAAAAAAAGAAAGAAAAAAAAAGGTGAAACACAACAGTTTGCTTTATTACAGAGACTAACATGTACTTCACACATACACACATGCCCAAAATAAAACAATCAACCAAACAAACCACTCAAAAATCTCTACACTTGGAAACCCCTGTACTTCTTTTGGGTGGAGATGCTGAAAACCAACTTGCATGCCTACCGTGAACTGTAAAATGATGTGCTTCAGTGAACACTGGCTCTTTGTTTGAACTTGGAGAAGGATAGAAGCTGGGTGAGGCTAATCTCATGACACCCAGTGTTTCAGGAAGGATGGGCCATGTTCTGGGCCCTGGTAAACATGGGATATTTTTCTGAGCAAGGTGAATGAATGTGGTGTGCCAGTCTGGTTTCTGATGTGTTAGGCTACATCACCCTTTCTGTTGTTATATGAAAGCTTTTGATGAAAAAGATAGAATCATTCAGGTTGGAAAACNTGCCCAAAACTGGAGGTGTGGCCTCACCAAGATACCCCAATTAATCTTGCTATGGCTATGGGGGAGTATATGCCTATCTAGGATGCTGTCCTGTATGCTAGGAACTACAGAATTATCATTGTACAAATTACTTCAAGCTGGATAATTCATGGATGGTTAGAGAGGGCAGGGGAGAGGAGGACTAACACCTGCTTCCCTTTAACCTCCATGGCAGCCTCACAGGTGTCTCCCGTGGGCAGCAGCACTGCAGGTCACCACATTTGGATCGTGTGAGACTTCATTAGGTGATAGTGGGGGTGCAGCACCAGGTCCCTGCTCCATTTTGCTGCTGTGAAGTGGTGGGTTCCACTGATGTACAATCACCTGTGATTTATCCAGACAGTTTCAATATCTTCCAGTGGGAGTCTCCAGGGATTTCATCTTTTGCCATTACTCACAATCCTATGAAAAAGCAACAAAGGGGATTTTGATTGTTATTTTTTCCTTGGCTGGAGAGTTTGAGCTTGAAAGGTATGGGAGACGTGCACGGGACTCCACTTTTCCTTCAGGTATCTATCTGTTGAACCATTATGTGTAATTCACTGTCTGTGTCCTTCTAGTGTACTTGGCATCCTGACAAATACTTAAACTTACACATCAGGTTTGAGATATTTTTATGTTATATGACATGAATGGATTTATTTTCATTTCAGCTTTCGCATTTTTAGAGCTCTAAATGTTTTACAGCCTTTTGCATTTTGAATTAAGAGCAAAGCATATTTATATTACTTCTTGCACATCTTTTAAAAACTGTCTGAGCTAACAACTTGTATGCTAAATGTAGCCAAATATAAAGCAGAAAGATGGAGAGACTTCACAGTCATGTCTTTCCCTCCAGCCTGAGAGGTATTTGGTACAGCCTTTATCCTGATAATTACAACCTCTAAATAAAGTGTCAAATAAATCTTTGTCAAACTCAAGAAAGTTTGGTTCTGAAACTCTAGGAGATGCCTCTACCCTCTCTTTTCATTTCCTGTTAAAACTTCCCCATTATACTTCTGGGTGTTGCTAAGCCCATCATAACATATGTTTTAACACAGGCTATCATTTAATTTTGTTCAGAATGACTGACAGATGTCTAGCATAATATATCATCTCACAGTAATATATCTTAAATTAGCAATATTCCAATGCTATATAATAGAATTTGTACCTAACATGGTATTTTCCCATGGCATTTGAATAGTATGTAATATATAGTTATGCTATAGTAAAATACTTCTCCCTAACCAGCAAAAATATTTCCCTCTTCCTCTTTTTTTTTTTTTTTCCCCAGGAACTTTGAACCATTCTCCTAGAGCATGAGGGGATTTTGAGAGATTTAAATGCAGGTTTTTTAGCCAAAAGATCAGATAGTCAAGGATTCTCATTATCCTGCTGCTCCCACCCAACTTTCCACCCCTCTGCACTTTTGCTTCCATTGTGAAAATCTGCTCGCTTATTTTACGAGCCTTAGCAAGATCCAAGACCTTGAAGATCTGACTCTTCTAAGTAGGAGATCCTAGAGAAAACTGAGAATTGTACTGACTAGGGTTTTCTTGATGTTATCTAATAATGCCCGTGGCAGGGTCTTCATTGTATTTTGACTTCTGAAAAAAAAAAAAAAAGACCCTCAGTAAAATATACTGCAAATTGCAATTACATGTATTATTTTTCTGCCTTGTGCTCACAGAGGCTTTTGTAGAGCATTGTGATTTCACAGAGAACCAGCGGCCAGTGCTCTTGTTGTAAGTAAAAGGAGACAATAATGAGAGTCTCCTGATGCCTTTGAACACTCTCCCCTCACACAGCTGCTTTTTGGATGCAAATGTGGGACAGGTAGAGAGTCTAAAATAGATGGGAATCCACTGCTGAATATCATGTGTTCACAGATGGACTAGTGTGATAGCTTCCAAAGAGGAGTACCCAGCTACTTGTGGTTCGTGGTGGGAACAGGGCATGCAATACCACAACTGCCCTGAGACTGTCAGTCCCCAGGGGCACCTCTTCAGCTTTTTCATCATGTTCTCCAGTCTTCCTGTCATCAGAGGTAGTGACAGGTTTGTGTGAATAGAGAGAGCTGTGTGGCATTTCCCATCCTGAGCTTCCTGTTCTCACTTGACTGCCATTCATTTTCAGCAATGTCCACTTTTCAGGCTAGAACTTTCCATTCCTTACCCAGAGACGGGATATTACTTTGGTCTGCTTGTCATTTCTACAGTTTTGATAAAATAGCCTGTGATTTTTAAAGAGCACATTCCCTATTATTGACCAAATCCTGTCTTGTTTTCACTTTGAGCAGATAAAATAGTTGACAACTGAAATATAGCATGGGAATAGCCTTCAAGGAGTGAGGCATGGCCTTGTTCTGAAATAAATTGTTTTACTGAATTCCATCCTTTCAAAATTACATTGTACTGTGAATTCCTTATGTCAGGGTCCAGCCCAGAAATAAATTGGTGTCTGAGTTCATCTAAACATAAAATAAAATATTCTGTTAATAGAGTCTTGTTCTGTAAGACACTACATGGCTAAAGTGAGGGACATCAAGAGCTGATCTTCAGGAGGCAGCTAGGAAATGAAGCACCTGTGCTTCATCACAATCACAGCACAGGCGATTGTGAATGCATTAAACTCCTCCGAGCTGTTTAAACACTTTATTGCAAACACCTTTTCTGTGTGCATGGGTTTAAGCAATTACATCTTTCCCCATTGCCTAGAAGCCTCTTACTAGTTGTCTTCTGTGCCTATGCCATTTATCATTTAGAAAGACAAGGAAATGCTGTTGAGGGTCCAGCAGAGGGCTGTGAAGTTGGTGAGGGGACTGGAGCGTCTCTCTTACATGGAAAGGCTGAGAGATGTGGGGCTGTTTAGCCTGGAGAGGACCAAGAGGGTATCATATCAATGCTTGTAAATATCTAAAGGGCAGGTGTCAAGAGGATGGGGCCACGCTCTTTTCAGAGGTGCCCAGTGACAGGCTAAGGGGCAACAGGCACAAACTGGAACACAGGAAGTTCCATCTGAAATTAAGGAAAGACTTCTTCACTTTTAGGGTGACAGAGCACAGGAACAGGCTGCCCACTGAAGCCGTGGAATCTCCTGTCATGGAGATACTCAAAACTTTCCTGGATACAGTGCCAGGCAACCTGCTTTAGGTGAATCTGCTTGGGGTGGGGGGGATGTGAACTAAATGCTCTGCAGAGGTCTCTTCCAGCACCTACCATTCTGTGTGATTCTGTGATGGCTTCATGTTTGTATTTCTTGTTAGAAACGTAATGTTGTGCCATTGGGAAAGATAGGACTTGCAGGGGACTTGCAGAGGTATATTGCATTTCTCTTACTGAATAGTCAATCCTTTTAAATTATTGTACCTGTACCTGCTGCTTGCAATGGTTTGAAAGCACATAGAGCTTTGAAGTCCACAACACTAAAGCTGAGCTTGAACTCAGCTGACAGTGTTCATCAGGTTTTGGAACAGCTCTGAAAGGGCACTCAATGTGCCCTTCAAAGATTCATAAGAAGTTGGGAGGAAAGTGGACAGATAGCCACAGGGCATGTTGCCACTGAAGTACAGCAGACAAGGAGAGGCAACAATACAGAACGGTTGAGTTGGATGAGATCTTGCAGATGTTAAACTGATGCAGTGACAACTAGAATCTGATAGAAAAAATTGATACAAAAGGATAATGCATAGATGGGTCATCTAGAGAGATCATTTTAGTAGTGGCGTTTTGGGCTAAATAGTTGGCTGTGATCTGTAGGATAAATCATACACTATTGCTTCTGTTCCCTTATTAGGTAACCTGCATATATTTGTGGCTTAATTGGGTAAACATGCACTTTTAAAATTCAGTGAGTATAATGTTTTTAAAAATGTTAATGGATGAAAGAAACAAACTGAAAGTAAAATCAATGTGACCCAAAATCAC
This sequence comes from Chloroceryle aenea, assembly GCA_013399075.1. Taxonomy (NCBI): domain Eukaryota; kingdom Metazoa; phylum Chordata; class Aves; order Coraciiformes; family Cerylidae; genus Chloroceryle; species Chloroceryle aenea. The sequence goes on from VWZY01004669.1 coordinate 296,443, forward strand.
ATCGCATTTTTCATCCAGCTGTTACCAGTCTTAACATGTTTGTGATTGGCATGAGCAACATGATGATATTTTATACATAAAAAGAGCTAGGTAATTTCCTCTTGAGAACCATTAATGAGCATGCAGTTTGTGAACATTGTCAAGTGATAGGCCAGAAATTGCTTAAATATCTCCTTCCTAGGCTTTTTTTTTTTAACAAGGTTTAAGTGATTCAGAGGTCGCAAAGGAGATGTCTCATACAAAACAGACATCAGAAATGCATTTGTAAGTGTCAAATCCTGGCCCCATTACTGACAAAAAATTCAACAACTTCATCTGAATGGTGTGATTCATCTAGAGAGAGTAATGACATGCAAGTTGTCCATAGCCTCAAGACCTTTCACAGTGCTGTTACGTCCAGTTGTGCTACATCCAGTGATCAGTTTATTAAGGGGCCCTGGGGGCAAATTAATTATTTAGAGGTACAATAAATTGAGAATTCAGTTTTCCTTCCCTTAATGGAAGTAGTGTTCTTGAGATTACCATTAGATCCTCAATAGCAGACATTACCGAACTCTTATCTGAAAGAAGGCCTATTTGAGAGAACCTTGAAGTGACATAAGTAAAGCTTTATAAATCAAAAATTACTTTTAAGTAACACAGAGCTCTGCAGTGTTTAGCAGGTCTGCTGGGATTGGTAGTGACTATTTTGGCTTATCCAGGCATAAATGCCCAATATAGATTTCTGCAAAAGCTGTTACTGAAACTAAAGAAAGCTAGGCCTGGTGAAGAGCAATTACTCTCCCTGTAATAATTGTTGTTGTTACAGGGGTGTATTCAAAACTTTTATAAGATCCAAATTCTTACATGTTTCCATGTCTTCTTGTTAATTGGAAATTGATACATATGAGGGTAGCAAAGGAGTCTGCCTGAATACAAAATGATCTAAAGAAAGCAACCTTGAGCATAAACAAACATGAGTAGGTGACAATATGAAAAACATTACCCATTCCTCCAGCATATTTATCCATTAAGAAGGAATATATTCAGGTTCTTGCTGTTAACCAAGAGATGACTATGATTTGAATAAGAAACAGGCTCAGGAAACCCAGTATATGATTCAACCTTACCTTCACAAATTTTAATGATAGCCAGGAATGAAAATTTGAGTCTGCAATCAATCAGTCCATACTCAAGGGAACAAGAATATGATTAAAGACATTTCAAGTCCAGCACTATACTCACATTTATTTTTGCAACATCAATGCCTACCAACTGAAGGCAAAACTGGGGCCCAGGTATGTGCACTTCATACCTGTGGCTATGCTGCTGATCAATGACAGCCCAGCTGAAAAGGAAAGGTCACATCTAGCAGAGGTTTTCCAGCATTAACCGCAACAGGGCAGGGAAAATTCTAAACAAAACATAGCCCTCTCTTCTTCAGCCTACCATGTAAATTTGTCAGCTGGGGTAGGGATATATGACCTCTTAAACAAGGAGGAATAGATACTGAATTATTTCTTCATCTTCTACAAAACCAAGGAACTGTCAATGCTCTGAAGATACCTTTGCAGAAACAATTGCTAAAAATTCATGGGTGCCACCTTGTCTATAGTTTTAGGCAGATTTCATCCCCGAGGGAAATTAATCAAGCCACATTAATACCTACTCAGCAGACTCACAAGTCATAACTGATGACTGGTGTAGTGATTGCTCATGTCATTCCACAAAAGCTTTCTCTATTAGAACAGTCTTTCATAAGCCACTACTAAACTTCCCTTCCAAAGTGGAAAGTCTCATCAGATAAATCTTACAAACTCATAAAGGCTTTGTCTCTGGGGTCTGACAGCTATTTTCTGGCTTAGAATATTACTGCCTCAGTTCTGTGTACTTTAACTCCAAGATTTCAGTGTGACTTTCAGATATCTACCATAAAGCTCTAAGTCTCCACTTTTATGTTCCTTCATTTCAAAGCCAAAGTATTCTCTTCAAAACCCAGTTTTTAAAATAAGCTACTAAAATGGAAAAGGCTACCTACTCCAAGAATAGATGTGTATATATCTTATGCAAAGTAGGCTAACTTCTGCCCGAAGAGTTTATCGGCAGTTGAATTACCATACTTTGTCTTTGCTGGATGGCAAGTGACTCACTCTGAATTGCTGTATGGCAGGGTGTTGGAGCCATGCATAAAGTTATTCTATTCTTCTTTTTCCCCTTTTTATTTTAGTTCTAAATATAAAGCTTACATTTCTTATATCCAGTTTAATCTGTGTAATACATGGAATATTTGTTCTTTCTCTAGAATAAGCTTACAGGAACAAATCAGAAAAGTTGGAAAAAGACAATGCTATCTGAGACAGGATACTGTAATATTTTTAATAATATTTTTATTAGAGCCTAGAAAATGTTGAAAAGTAAAAACTTCAGAGCAGAATTAGTGGGACTTACCTGGAAACTTGTTAAAGAATTTCTTGTTTCCTGAAAATAAGTTTTCACACAGACATATGTGAGAAAAATGTTTTACCTGGCCTGATTGTTCATTTTAGTTTTAAAAATATATCTCCACTGGATTCTGAAATTCTTTTTATTTTAACGTGGGTACATGGAAAATGTCTCTACATTTTATGTAGAATAATCTGGCAGTTTTTGTAATGCACTTGGCTGCCCTGTCTGTACAGGGGTGGTTCTTTATTATCATGTCTAACACTTAGTCAGCTGAGCCCTATTACTGTCTGGTTTGTCTCAATGATGACAGACTAGGGGGTAGAGGAATAGTACAAAAATACTAGTCACAAATGCAATGCCAGCCTTCATCAGCTGTGAAAAATATATTGTACTACATTACCATCCTTTTATGAGCTGTAAATAAGCCCACTTCCTTTGTTTTGCCCAACTCCTTACAGATGCCACGTCTCTCAAACAAAGCACAGTCCTCAGGTTCTCAGTAGTATTTGCTCGCAGGCTGAAATGTGTTTATGGATCTTCCTTTAGCCTACAAAACGTAGTTTCTCCAGATTCAATGACTGGATCGATGCATCTTACTGTTGCACTTCATGATATGCCATCCTATTCTTGAACTGTTGTCTCTTCTGCGCAGGGACATTTTAAATATACACGTGAAACCTGCACCCTTATAATACTGATAGCAGTAGTAGTGTTGATACAGTTTGCAAAGTGGTGCTCCTGTCTAAAGGATTTGCCATTTTTTCACCTCTAGCTTTGGTTTGGGTAGCTTATTATCTCCCTAAATCAAAACGGCCCCAGCATACCTCAATCTGTGGGATCTCAGCCTGTTTTTCTCCACATTCCAGCCTATTCTCCCCTCTTGGCTGCTCTGGAGAAGAAGGGCAGGGTTCTTTTTTAGACTCAGAGGTATTTAAGAACGAATCTGACCCCCAAAAAGTGTATCACAGTAACTTCTATTAGACCTGATCTTGAGGCTAAGACAGCAAGATTTTGGTCTCCAAGAAAAGCCAAAATACTTTTAAGGTCTTATTCACAATAATTTGGCATATTTATCTAATTTTTGGTACATCAATGAGAAGAACAACTCGTTGTTTACTCCTCTTACAGTGCCCACCTGAGTGCCAGTGCTTAATGACCGCTGACTACGTGGCACCACTATAATGATAGCACTAGTGATAGCACTACTAAAACAACAGTATCATTAAATCATTTTCCCAGAGGAGATACTAGGTGACGATGAAGAGAAAGACAAAAACTATGAATATAAATGATGTTAGTCTTGGAGGAAATCACTAGTTTATTCAGCAGGAAGAAAAAGACAACAATTATCAGAACCCCTGCAGTTCCTACAGATGAAGGGTTAAGATTCCCACAAACTCCATCTAACTACAGGCTTTATTTGGACAAAACACAGATTCAGAGAGAACCTGTCCTTGCACAGCTGAAATGCCCTTTCTCCTGTTTCCTTTCCCTCTGGAATAATTAGCTATGGTAGCAGTTCAAAAGCGGTTGCCTGGGATTTATGATTAGAATTGTTAATTTCAAATTGCTAAATATTTCATTTAATGAGTATAGTCTGCTTAAAATCTCACTTCTGCCCACAATTTTATGTTTGAGGTTACAAGTATCACCTGCAAATTATTGCACTTGAGAGATTAGAGAGTAGGGGGAAAAATCCCTCTATTTTTCCCTATGTTCACACGATACAATTTATAGCACTTCAGGTCTAGTTACTTGGCTGTTTTCTTTATATAATCAATGAGAGGCCTGTCCAGCCACACTGGCACTGCACGTGGTACTGTGAATAGGCCCACTGAAATCAGGGCCTCACTCATCCTGCCTGATGATAATGGCTTGCTAGATTAGGCCAGATCTCATAACTTACTCCCGACCCTTTCTGAAGATGTTTTCAAATCATTTGGAAGAGAAAATTCTCTCTTAAAACACCCAAAATACTAAGAAGGACCCCAAAAAAAGATGGGATTTCAACATTTAGTTTTTAAGGCCACTAGAAGGGATCGTTTGTTGGGTCAGTAACACTGTCATACAATACTCTCTGTTAAGTGACCACATGTGCTCAGCTACATCAGAGGTCTGAAAAGTCATTCAGTCTTTATTTTTAAAGAGTGTAAGTCTTTAACCAGCACTTAGCCTCATAATGGATTTCAATGACTAATCAACTTAATTTTGTAAATGTGTCAAGCTTTAAGTTCCAAAAATTGTTCTTGACACCATCTCTCTAAATTAGTCTTTGCTTTTGCCTACACTAATTAGTGTTTTATCTATATACTATAGATCTCAGAGGGGGTTGTCAGTAATAAAATGATTAAAAATATATTGTTAGCAAGCACTCAAAATTATTTTTACTGCATTTTTTTTTAATCATCAGCTGTCAGGGCTTTGAGTCATGCCTGATTTACAAGGAAATCTGCATTTCTATCTAACACCTGGAGAAGATAGGTTATTCTATTGGCTTATACTAACAAAGAGCACCCCAACAAGTCTTTGGGATCACAAAGTTAAAGCCTACCTATCCAGTCGTAATTATGAGCAGTCTCATTAATTTATTTCAGGTTAGCACATGAAGGGTTTTTTATAACCACAGTTGCTATACGGCAGGTAAGAGTGCCTGGCAGCATGCATAGAATCCAGAGAGGTTTGTGATCTTCTCATCCTGCTGTGTTCAAAGTTTTAAGGATTGTCTTGAAGCGAATGTTTGATGGATAGCATACAGTGCTCTTCCATCCAGCACTGTGAGTCATAGCATTGTGTATTGTACCAGTTTATTCAACTTCCACAGACCAGTATATTCCATACAGAGACCTAAGTGTTTCTTTTTCCTTTCTCTAAGGACAGACTTTCTGATTCTACTTTATATTCTTTATCCACAGCTTGTGAAGTGGAATAGAGTTCCAAATGTGGAGATGGTGACTGGACTCTGCTTTCTTTTTTTTTTTCTTTTCTTTTTTTCCCCTCCCCACGTGGAGAAATAAGCCTTGATTAATGATGAGTTTCTGTTCACAATGTTCTTTCTTTTAAAAGGCAAAACCTGTTCTCTGTGTGTGTGGAAGATGACAGATTGACAGCCCTGGGAGACTGAAAGCCCTCTGTTTATCCCCAGTACAGATACAGCAGAACTAGCAAAAATGCAGTGTTCTGTGAGCTACCCTGCCAGTGTATTTCGGCCTCGATCTGCATGGCCGGGGAAATATTCAGGACACTAGAGGTTATTTTAGTTATCCAGGCTGTGTGGCCTTTTTCTTTGTTGAAGCTATCCAGCATTGTGATGGCAGTTTCTGTGATCTGGATGTCTAAGAACTTCAGCTTTCCTTGGGAGGTCATCATATGGTAGTGACTTTCATTTAAGACTGATCTGGTCTGATTTTGAACTGTGTTTCATAGAGAAATGCCTTAATGTCTTGTTTGCAATTGCCTGAGCTGTTGGCTACTCTGAGTAGCCCTTATTTGAAAGGAAAAGAAAGAATTTATGTCGTGCATTTGTTTGACCAGGGAAAGGGATCTTAACGGATGATACATGGGGCTCATCACATTCATTTCAGTGCTTTGGTGTCTCTTTGAAACTGATAGGAATATACCTTGAGTTTTTTGTCACCATTCTTGCATGGCTGTAAAATGCAGAGTTCAGAGGAAATAGCTGGGGCGGGTGGCCTGCGCATGTGACAGTGAATAACATAGTGAATGAGCAGTTATTTGCACACTGATTATTGCAAGAGATTATCACAGATGCAGTTTAGGAGAATTATAGATTGTAAAATGCCTTGGTACCATTTTGGAAAGCAGCACACTGTGGATGTAAATGAGAAGATATTGTTAATGTTCGGTTTCTGAGCACATTCCTGTTTCAAGGAAGCCAAAATTAAACCAGCATTCTGTGGTGGAGACAGGAAAAGAAGCAAGTTGTCTGGACACACGGCTGTCTCAAGACAGCAGGCATTAGTGAGGGAGGGGATAAGACTGAAGCAGGAATATTCTTGTGACCAAAGAGAAATAGAAGGCAGAAAATAACATGCAGGGAAAAGGTGACCAGAGAAACTCCTTGGGATCTTTCTTCATGTCCTATGTCTGGTGTTTAGTACCCAGAAAGTGAATTTATGATTATGTGATTGTGGTTAAATTTCATCAAGGATCTACTCAGGCATCCCATATGTTTTTTTTTTCCCTCTGAAAATAAGGTTCTGTAAAGGCTGGTGCAAAGAATTCAGCAGTTGGAGAAATTACTGAGGGGACATTTGGTCTTTGGGAACATGCAGTGAAGTGCTACCTTGCCCTACTACAGTGGCAGCATATGATTAATATTGCAATTAATAGCTCATGTTTCTCCCCTGTGCACCCAGATACTGAGCTGTCTGAAACCTGATTCAAGAGATCTTGCTGCAGCTGCAGTGTTCTTGGTACACCTCCCCAGTGTTTTTATAACACTGTAACTAATATTTCAATGCTATGCTTTTCCCAAAGTCCTCAAATCTTATGTCTCTTTTTTTTTTTTTTTACCATTTTATACAAATAATATTTGCTGCAAGGATGTGAATATTCTCTCTGTGTCAATGAAGGTCTGCCTGATGCTGAGCTCTGTTATTTCTGTGTTTCCAGACTGCATTCTAGAGCAATTCCTCTGTTCCTCAAGACAAGGAGGGAACTCATACCATAAAAGATTGAAAGAGTTTGGGCTGTTGAAGGTTGGTTACAAAATCTTTCCATCCAGCCCTAGTATCTGCTCAAGCTCTAACCTTTCACATGCCCGATGGAGGATTTTGACTCTGCTTTCACGTGCTGTAGCATTCTGAGAACATTAAGGAGCTGTCTGGGAACACATTTAGTTAATTGTAAAAAGTGCAAATTCAGGATAGCTGGGGTTTATGTGGTAAGTTTGCTGAAGGTTAAATTCATCAGATACGTCTTTTTTTTTTAATGTTTCCCTGATAATAGGCAAGAAATCGTCTGTGAGTTTGCTCTCCTACCAAAATGGTTGTTTTGTATCTCCTTGAATGCTCAATACAAAGATGTTCATGCCTCATCTATGAACATCATGTCCTATCAGGAAAATCTCTTTCTTCATAACTGAGAACAATATTTGCTCTGTTTGCAATTTCATGTGCTATCATGTGATAACAAGACTGTTATGTGGAAAAACTCTGTTGATTTTCATTCTTATAATTACAGTGCTTATTTGGTTGTCTGTTGAAATGTTCTTTGGTCCCCAAGGCCATTTTTATATAAAGCCAAACTCAGTAACAAGTATTTTTATCTTATTTGAATTGCCATTAGCATATGAAGTTTTCTGCTATTTGTAAACTTTTCTATCAGTTCAGTTCAAATTCAAAATATAAATTTAGTTCAACTAGCATCATCTGAAGTGTATGTACTTCATTTTTACATTCACTTTGTCAGCTATACATCCCCCATACCATATGGTATGATACTCTCAAAGAGAAACTAAATCTTTTCTGCACGGTAATTGTTTTCATTTCTATTAAAAGAGAAAGGCACAAATAATAGGTACAGTGAAGGCACGCAGTCTTTGGCATGTCACTAAATCCTTGATGTCTATTAAAACCCCACCTAAACTTGCAATTCCCTTGACAGAGCACGTAGGAAGGTCTTTCTCCATCTGCTGTTTTTGCTGATGAGATGCCAAATGTCTTTACAGATACTCTCATAGAAAAGGAAGGAAATGCAATTACAGGAATCATGCTCTTAAAAGCACCATTTGAGGGAAGAAAAAAAAAAAAAGTGATTTTATATGTATTAGATCACCTCAGAGAATGATTACAAATGGTGTTCATTTACAATAGAGTGATAACTGATTTTTATATATCGGTATATATAAAAGATGCTTGAAATGTTCATAATTCTCTGCTAATTCAGTTGTCTTCTTGCTTTCAAATTTACAGTTTAGCACTGAATAAGAAAAGAGCTTTTATCAAATTTAAACAAAACCAGGAGAACTAACTGAATCTGATTATTTTAATGAGAGGACCAGTGCTTTAAATGCTCTGAAAATGTTGCGTCTTAAAATCATCCTAAATATTTGCCTCAACCTCGTCTAGAACAGCTTTATACAGTGGCATTGTTAGACGTATGAACACAGATGTGCTTTCAAAACAACAGCAAATTGTTACAAAAGACACACTACTTGTTTTGCTCGTTTCTAATGCACTGGTATGGAATTAAAGTGAAAGAGACCATAATGATAATTACATCTTTTCTTTTTTTGTTAACACGTCTAAACCAGAATGTCCAGAGCCAATCAGCTGACATATTTTGACATTTTTGATGACTTTGTTTTATTACACAGGAGTAAACATGGCAAATGGGATTCAACAGTTTTAGACAGAGGTTCCTTTCATATTCACAACCATTTGCTTGAACTGAAGTACAATCCTAAAAGCATGAGGTTGCTGAAAGAGGTCTAGGAAAATAAAACTGTCTCTGAGAACCATAGGTGATACATACTCTGTGTTCTCAAATATAGGTGTAAATTGAAACAGAGTAAAACTAGCAAGAGCAAACAGGAAAAGAATTAAAACACTATGTCTTTGTTGTTTCATTTCCTTTACTACGGAGCGCAATCAATACTTTACAACAGGGTTAATATGGTCTCTTCAAACATGCTATTATTCTTTCAAAATAGCACAATAACTTTATTAGTTATGCTGTCTGCAGTCTTTCCAATGTGACAGGATTGTGTGGGTGTTCAGATTGTAAGTAATTTTCTTGGTGCCCTCTGTTGGAGTATTATCCATGAGTGCTAACAATAGCAGCTAGCACCACACAGCTGCATGAAATTGGAGTGGTGGAAGTTCTAATTCTAATTAGTATAATTAACACAAACAAAAAAAGTCCCACACTGAGTGACTTACTGTTCCTGCTTAGTAGTTACTGAATATTCAGATTCCACATCTGCCAGTTCTTTACTATTCAAGTGAGGTTGTAGTGGATGATTTATTATTTTTTTCCAGCTTCAGTGACATTCAGGTGCACTGAAAGGTATTTTAAAACATAGCCTAGAGAATGATCTGGTAACTATTTGTTTGTGTTCCTTCTTGTACCTTACTTTTGGAAAGCACCTGTTTCATAAATAAATAAGCGTGAGTAAGCGTTGGCCTCGTTTTGTGCAGCAGTACCTACTGCTTTTGGTTTCAGATTAATTCTGTGTTCACGAGGCAAGAGTAGAGATTGCTGCCTTTGCAATCAGAATTGAGCATGTCCAGAAATAATCCACATGACCAGTTACACCACTGTATAGAATGCCTCAGTCAAATGGTCAGTGGCCAGCCTTCAAGAGGGGAGGAAGAATGCCATCAAACTTATTGTTTGAGATTTGAATATCATAGCAACTCACTTCAGAATTGGCTTGGATTCCGTGGTCCCAAAGCCTATAATCCTGGGTAACCTTGCACATCCTAATCCTGGGCAAAAGTATTTGTTTGTTTGTATACTTATCCTTGCTCAAGTCTTGGTATTCAAACCACTTGCACATCAGTATTTCTGCTTCCAGTCCAAGGTGCCCGTATCCTGGCAGAACAGTTCTTTATTTGTCTTTGATCACACATATCACCTTAGTAAAAAGGCAGAAATGTGATATCCTTGCTTATAAAGAGAAATACCTCAACTGCAAGTAGGCACATTCCCACAGCAACGTGCTACTCAGCCCTACTTTGTTATGAAAAGGAATACTCAGTAGAGTTCGCTACTGTTGAATAAAATTGTTACCTCTATAGCTGGGTGCAGTGCACAAAATATGGCAGAAGTCATGATCTGAGAGAGAATTAGTTAACACAGGAAGGATAGATGTGCTGGGTGGTGCTTATGAAAACTGGAGAGTTGAAGAATATGTTATCTTTTGCAATTAGGTCGGTATTGGGGAATCCGGACTGCCTGACCCGCCAAAGTCAGAAGTGGGCCTATCTGCACAAAGTGATAATTTTTCTATCCCTTTTCTTGTCAAGATTGAGTCAATCATCATGTGACAGACCACCCATGTGTAAAAAGATGTATGTCTGGTGGGAGCTGATATGGAACCTGCAGATGGGCTTACTGGCTTTGAAAAGCAAGTAATTTTCCATTAATACTTCCTGTAGAGGATAAGGCCCCGATACCTTTCAGATGAACTGTAATTAGGTCATTATTTGAGGTCTCAGATACTGGAGCTGATAACTGTGCAAGTTACAGTCTTTTTCTAAATTGCCCTTTCAGCTTTCAGTCTGGCTTTATAGCTGGATATAGTATGGAATGAATCACTCATGTTAATTAATAGTCAACATAGTAGCTGCATAAGTTGTTTATCATTTTTCCTCTCTACATCAGCCTCTCCTCTGATATCCATTATTAATTGTAAGCTGTTTTATAGAAGCACCCACTTACAGTTAGGTACTGTGCAAATATGTATAAAAACCCACAAAGCATAGAAACTAAAGAAAGATACAATTAATGACCTTATTACTCCAGTCTGAATCTCTGTAACAGCAGCTAGTTTTCAGTAAAGGAATTCTGTTTCTGCAACTTACCTCTTCCTTAAGGGTTTTTCATTCTTTGTAGGTGACCCAAAGAACATCAATTTCCTCAACTATTTTTTAAATGAAACAAGTCTAGCATTTGTTGTAGCCCTTTTTATGTAGAAGGATCTAACTTTGGCACTTAAATGATTACCAAGGTTGACATGTCACAAATGTACACAGCTCAATTATAATATCCTGAAATATTGATTTGGGGTCCAGTAGTTCATGAGGGCTTTTGTCCAAGTGCTTTTTACATGATCACTTGCCCTTAAGTAGTTGGTAAGAATCAGCTGATCTGAAAGTCCTTGGTATGGATCTCATAAAAAAAAAAGGGGATATTCCTCAAGAACTACAGAGAAGAGAGTTAGAAATACAGAAAGAAACATACAGAAGAACTGGAAATGCACAGGCATCAGTGAATTGATAAGTATATGCTCTCATACACACATTTTCTTACTAGCAATTGTACTCTCACTTGGGAGTGAGAGACTGAGATGTTTGAAAGAGTCTTCTGAAGGATATAAATAGATCGGACACCATAAAAAGCTGAGAGCTGGAAGAAAAGAAAAAGTTTACCAGGTTTTCCAGAGCATTGGAAGTAAATGAAACAGTACTGAAGAGCAGAAGTTGGGAAGGCTGCAGGGTGATGAGGGCACAGTAACAGCCTGAGGAATGGGCTTTCATTTTTTTTCTGCTGTGGAGCTGGACATCCAGTAAGGGGTGAGAGCCTGGGAATGAAGAAGAGAGGAGTGAGATAACTCCTAAGGGGAGAGGTCTGGAGAATTTAATCTGGGGTAAACAGGAAAGCAAAAGATTGAAAAGACCTTTATGACAGTATTTTAAGAGTGGAACAGGACAATGTGAATGCCCCATAGCTCAGGTGTACACCGTAGTGGGGGGGGGAGCAGGGGATGGAAGAATTGCCTTTTTAAAACACTATGCAAAAGGGTTGTTAAGATGGTATTTTCTTTATGGCTAATCAAGGAAATTACAAGACAAATTCTGTCAGAAACCTGACCCCATGCATCGAGTGTTTGCACTGCCTTAACCAACAGTAACATCCTGAATGCACAGGCTTTTGTGGTTGTTTTCCCTCCAACTAGTCATGTCCTTGGTCCAGAGGAGAGAAAAGCATTATGTGAGAAGTGTAAAATTCATCTAATTATGCTGCTTTTATACCTGCACTTAGCCTGATAGAGGCCACACAGTTAAAAAAAAATCCAACAGATAAACACAAAACATTCTAGAGCTTTTTGAGGGGGGGTTCTCCTTAAGTGGTTCCTTGAGTGGACCTCTTTCAGGACATAGTTTACTGGAACAGAAAGTTACCACTGTTTCTCCCTACCTGCTACCAAATGCTAACAGAAGATAACTGCACGTTTTCTACTTCACTGTGGTACAAAGTCATTCAGGGAAGTTATCTGATAATCACCTGAAGCAGACCAAGTTTGCAGGGAAGCAGGTGAGGCATGTCCCCTTCATCCATGCCAACAGCTCTGTAGAGTACCAGGAGGTGTCTTAAAATCCCTCATCCATTTGAAAGTGAGTGTGTATCCATGGCTTACACGGCAGTTGCAGCAGTGGAATACTTTCTGGTTTGCTTCTGTTTCAGTTTTGCAATAGCCAGTAATAAATACCTTTAACCAGTAGCAGTCAAGATAGAAAAATAAAACTGTAGCTAGTATACCATATATTGATTTGCAGATAGGATGCAAACCCTGCCTTCAATAACATCTGTGTGAAACAGCTCTGCTATCCAGCTGCCATCACAGTTTTCTCTTTGGAAAAAGGAAAATATGTTTCTACATCAGAGTTCATTTGAGGTACATGCACCAGAGGGACCAGTTCTGCCATTACATTTTCTGAAAACTTGTGTCAATCATCAGTAAAATTTTTTGTCTATGTGCCTGTAAAGCTTGCTATGTAGAATGTCATCAGATTAAATATTTGATGGATGCTTTCTGTGAAACAAATGTATTTTTGACCCCTTAAGTTTACACCCAATAAACAAATGCCCCTGACATTGCTGTCTTCACTGAATATTTACTGTCACATAGAACTAATCGGTGAATTCTGTGGTTACCTGGAAGGGTAAATAAATTAATGGACAAAGATTAGGAGTAGTCATAAACTTTCCAGATCTGAGGTTTTTATGCTGAAAATTACTGTATTATAGAGAGTAGTTTTAGAATTGCCATAAAAGTGGGTGTCATGGTTCTGCTGTTGAGCTTGTTACAGCATTTCAAGGTTATTTTTTTCTTCTGAACTGTGTTGTTTCACAAGTGTGCCATTTCAGTGCAACATTTTGAGAGGCTGTCCTATTATCATTAGCACACACACCTGCTACGCAGGAGCTCTAAGGTCAGTTCTCTTTCCTGATGACTCAGAGAGAAGGATTGCACACATCTGAATTTCACACATTCAGAAAACCAGAGTTTTTTGAATAATCTGGATATTAAACTTGTAGGAAAGAAGTCCCTGGTCTCATATTAGAATTATAGCAAATGGACTCATACCTTCTTTCTGAGTCAAATGGACATACTAAGTCCAAATATCATACCGTTCCTGTGAAAATGTTCAGAAAGTGTTTTTACTCTGTAGGACTGGAATATTTTTGTTTAAGTTACATTCATTACATTAAACTAATTTATTAAACTATAAGTATTAGGAAAGTCAGGGATATACCTGGATTTCCTCTTTCCAACACAGAGGAAAAGGAGATAGAACTATTGCCTCTTGGTCCTTTTCCAGAAACAAACATAACCATTTTTTCTGCCTCTTGCCTTTGGTCCTTATTGCAAGCATTTACACCATGTATGCTTCTCTTTCTTTGCATGCTGGTTTTTAGGATCATTCAAAACAAAGAAAACAAACAAACAAAACCCAACCTCAAACCTAAAGAGTTATTTGTTTTTAAGCTAAACTCACCTCATGCCACAGTTACCCTTCAGATATCTGTTTATTTTAAATGGAGCTGTGCAAGGGATATTATTTATTTAGTAACTGCAGGTCAAATGAAACCGTGTTAGTGTGGCTTATGGGATGCATTAGTAGTATTACAGCATCTCAGAGCCTTGTCATGAGCTAGAGCCTGTTTCATGGTGTATCCTCAGCACAGGAGAAAACCACTCCACCTTCAAAGATGAGATGGTCTAGGACAAAGGACACCAAACACATGCAAACAGGTCTGGAGCTAAAGGGGAATAATGTCTCAGTGACTGAGCATCACTTGCCCAGCTGGTTTTGAGGCTACCTTCATAGAAAAGAAATATTGGAATTACTTATGTACTTCAAGTTCTGGTTTTCACATTCTCTGAAGAGGGAAAAGAGCTTGAAAGCAGATTTATCTGTGCCTACAAATTTTTGATTGCATTTAAATTCTTTTGAAGACTTCTTCCTTCCTCAATGTAAAAAGGAGTTCTTTGTTTATGCTGCTCTTCTCTATTTGGCACTCCCAGGTACTTTAGGTCTCATTTTGCATGGAATATCTAATTATTTTAAAAATTATTTTTCCATATAGAAATACCTTTCGATTGCCAAGGGGCTGCAAACTGTGCAGGAAGATGTATCAGTTTATTGCTGCTCTTGCTGGTATTTGTGATGAGATGCCAATGACAAACTGGGTAGGGCCTGTGGTGCCCCTGCCCCTCTTTCTGGCATTGCTGAAGGTATAAAGGAACCCCTCAGAATGTCTGTGTGCTGAACAGGAATGTGCTGTCTCCAGCCCTCTGCAAACTTGCACACCCCCAGATGTAAACACACAGATGGCCCTGAGCTTAGGTGGTGTAAATCAGTGCTGCCCATCCAGCAGACTGGACGTACCCGCTGTAAAGAGGTGCTGTGTGTTATTTATCTGTGTCAGTGTGAAACCACATTCCTGCAATATCAGGGCCGAGAATGTAAATCTATTAAACTCAAGCAAGGAAAATGAAAGTTGCAGTCACTTGCTCCCCTTGACATACAAAATATGGTACTTCATTACATGTTTATTTTTAGTGCATGTACAATGCAACATGAGGGACTTAATGTTGCCATGGGAACCATAACTTTGAATTCCTGACTTTTTATACATTCTTTTTTTTTTTTTCCTACTATATTTTTATTTAAAAAATATAAAAGTGTACAGAAAGATCATGGGAAAAAAAAATATTTGGCAGAACTCCAGTCAGTGGTACATTGGTATGATTATCATCAGGGAAAGAATAACAAACATAAAATAATGTTAGTTTTAAGTAGTAAACAAAATTATAATTGGCAAAACACAATGAATTTGAATACAACTAAATGGATCTGGCAACAGGATCCCATACTGCTGCATATATGTCTCAGATTTTATATATCTGCCCCAAATTTTATTGAACTAGCACCTGAGCATAATCATTTTTCTTCCAGACTGTTGCAATGAAGAAACAAATAGCTATCAAAAGGAACAGAAAAAACAGATCTACACCACTGCATGGAGATTCAGCCCTAGGAGTCTGAACATGGTAAAAGGTTAATTTTCTTCTGTATGTTAATTTTTTTTAATTCTTCTTTTTTTTTCTCTCTCATAACATATTTATCCAGAGGCAGTTCTATTCAACCTGTCTATTGCACAGTCTCCACTGTAGCCTGTAAAGAGAGTGTTATCACCACTGTAACTTTTTCATAACGTAGCAAGATAAAGGCACAGTTGTAGATATGGTAATAGACACTTTTATACTTCTGGTTTCTCATTAAAGAGATTGTTCTTTCAGCTGCACGTTCAGACTGCATGGAGAATGGAGATTTCACTGCTATCCTATGGGCTCCAGGGAAGAAGTACTTGAGACCTCTAACATGTCTCTAATCTCTCCAAAGGAAGGGGCTGATAGTGACAGAGAAGGTTCATTGCTGTGCCTTTGATTTCCATCCAGCCATAATCCCTGCCTGACATAACTCCATTCGTGTGAATTTTGCACCTTACACAGTTAACAGCAGTGTGAAGAAAGCCTGACACGGTATCTCAGAAGATGTTATTTACAAACACGCAGTGACCTTGCTGTGCCTATGATGCTTTGGCTGGTTTCTATGAGTTTCTGGAACACAGTAAATAGATATTTACACTGAATAAGCTATTCTACATTTATTATATTTACATTTTTAGAAACACACTAGCTGATGCCTGTATAGTGCATGGGTGTAATTGACAGGTCACAGAAAATGAGTGCTTTATTACTTCTGTGCTTTATTAGATGGCGGTGTCATCAAAGAACATCCCTGGTGGAGATAAGCACAACCTTTAATATAAAAGGATAGAAAAAACTTAGATATGCTTAAAAATTACTGGGAAATATGCGTGTTCTCTTTACAAAGCTCAAAGATGCTTTATAAGTTCTTTCTGGTTAACAGTTTATTTAGTATCAAAATAGCACATGGGAGAATAGGCAGACATTTCATATCTGTACCAGACAGTCCTCTGAAGAGTTTAGGTCACTTGCAATAGCTACTGGGGCCTCAGTTTCTTTAGTGGAGTTAAAGATCTCTTTTGGCAAGTGTATTGTAGGTTGAGTACACAAATAATACACAAATAATATCCAGAACTGTGCTTATCTGTTCACATGTTTTCTCTACGAACACATTTCTTTGTGAACAAAAAGGACAGTGACAGTTTTATCTGATATAGTGTTGGAATAATCTACTGTAATCATTCAAGATATGCATGAACCCTGACCACATTTGCTGTCTAAGAACCTTTTCTTCCCTAGGTAGGCTGTGCAGCAGTGTCAAACCACAGCTAGCCATGTGGTCACGTTGTTTCTCTCTGAAGATCATCCATCTTAAGACTGTACTTAAACAAGCCTGGGCAAGATTTTAAATTCCTTCTTCCAAGCAACCACTTGTGATTGATCTGTTCTGTTACTGTTGTCTTTCTCTTGGACAGCATAACATTTAAGGGTTTGTTGTAAGCACAGAGATAGGATCATTTGCAGGTATTTTTTAATAAGTCTGTTGATAAATCATTCTTTGGGAAGTTGGTAAGAGTTTCAGTCTCCCAGCTCAGTATATGCTGTTTATAGTTTTATTAACTTCACTGCAGCAATATCCAAGGAATTGAGGATTGCCAGTCATCATAGGTGTTCTCCATGAGTGGGAAATCCTGGGTAACAGGAGTGCTGCTGGAGCACAGGTTCTTCTCAGACTGCTGACCTGAATGTTGGTCTGCTGCTCTATTGGTGGTCCCACTGGTTTCCTTTACTCATGAACACATCAAAAAAAAATGTGAAGAAATCACATTGCCCCTTTTCAAATCTGATTACAAGCACCTGACCACTCAGGCTAGTTAAAAAAAAAAAGCTTTGTATTGAGGATTATGAGAGACCTTGCAGCATTTTAAAGGGATGCAACTGTTTTTCTCTGCACTGTGATCCTTTTTCCTCACATTCATAACCCAAGATCAATCCTCTGCTACACTGTGAGGCCTAACAAAAGGTCGAACAAAATGCTTCTTTGTGCTCTCTTCCTTCAGCCCCGGCTCTACCCTCTGTTCCAGGCTCATGTTTGTACACAAAAGCATACACATCATTCAGAGTGGCAGAAGTAAATCTGGATGAGCCGGGTCCCTTGTGGATGTGGAGCCAGAGGGCATGATCAAGCATGCAGTTGGTGACTGATGGCCTGGTTCGCACAATGTGAATCTGAAGAAATTCTTTCAACTTAGATAGTTTGGCTTATTGTTTAAAGAAAATGGCTTGGTTTTTATTTGGGCAATGTGACTGCTGGAGGGGGGGTGTGTAAAGGTTTTTGCATTTGAGGGCAGTGAGATGCATAATATTAGTGTGATCATGAAGTCGTCTTATTAGTAAGACAACTTGTCCTTTTTTGTCAGTGAATTGCAAAGATCTGTCAAGGCCCAATTTAATCTACTCCCTGTAATAGGATTTGTCTGTAGCTTGAGGAAACAGAAGCTTGTAATGCATAGGGTTATTAGGAGTGGGATGTAAGCTATTTGAGACTCTTTAATAAAATATAATATCAGTATATTCAATGAATATGGAAAGAGGGATCTAAATATTTCTTGTTACAACCTTCAAATATCTTGGGAGAGGAGAACGATACCAATTAAAACAAGGGGGAAAAAGCAATAGCTCTCTGAATTCTAGCCTTCCTCAGAGTTAAATATTGATGTAAGCCTGAGTTCAATTCAAGAATCTCATTGCCCCTGCTGTAACCATTAAACTAAATCCCTGCCCCGTTTCAAGACAAGGTTAATGTATTTAGGGAACCTCGCGAACAACAGCTTTACTTGCTTTCATGTACACCCATGCGTAGCCCTTTTGCAAACAAGGCAGTTTTAAACAAGGAAAGATACAGCTGCCAGGAGGTGCAAAGTATTCTGCCCTCTGAATTGCCTCACTTCCTATGTAACGAGCTTTGAGACAGTTGAAAGTATTTGCAGTCCCAAAACTCACTCACCTCTTCCTGCAGTTCCCTGACAGGAAACAGAAAAATCGAAAGCTTTAATTGCCTCTTTTTAGAGGGAGTTTTGGTGTCCGGAGCAAGCAATCAACACAAAGTGATTGAATTTTTGTGGATAGAGCCATTAGGAAGAGGGTTGTGTTTCGTGTGCTCCTGAGCATTAAGGTACACTGTGGTAGGAAACAGACTGCTTGGACATAACGTTTCTGATCCCCCTCCACTAACACAGTTATACCAATCCCATGTACAGTCATATCCCTCTTCTTGGAGATTTCTGGAACCAGAGTAACTTAAAATAAACTAAGACTGGCATCTTTTAGTCAATAAAATCTTTGCAGCCCTTATAGTACATTCAATTCACTGTTTACCTTGCTGATTAATATGACCTTGTTCTGTGTCATATCCAGATAGGTTAAATACCTAGATTGTCAGTCACTGCCAAAATGCCACTACATCTATTGAACTGAAATCACAGGTAAGCAACCTGGGACACTGCTAAGCACTTGAGGTACTCTACAGTTGCTCCTGATCCTCCAAAGTACAGCAGGGCAAAATGTATGTTTTGAAATGAAACCTCCTGGTTGCCCTGACTGGTTGCCTCTGAATACAAAGTCTAGATTCAGGTCTCTGAATGCCTGACTCATGGGCTGTGCCAACATGTCAAATACCAGTAGTCCTCAGTCAGTGGAAAGAGGGAAGGTGGAGGAGGGGAAAAGGGGAAAATTTCGTTTTCTATTTGTTGTGGTTGGACCTCTTTTTAGAGATGTTTTTTGGTACCTGCAGAGTTTTACAGGAAGGCAAAAGTATAGGAAGAAGTGTGGCAATATCTTTTTTTTGTTGTTTGTTTTGATCAAAAGAGAATTATTTGGGGATTCTCATTATGAAATGAAAATTCTCTTTGGATGATGATAAAAGAATGAGATGAAAAAAGAGGGGATTTTTCCTTAAGGAATTAAACTTAGTTTAATGACTAAGAAATTGTTATTAATTAACCTGAGTTAATCTCGAAAACAAGGAAGTTGAGCTCCTTTTATAAAGTTATTTGCTAAACAAAATAGTCCTGGATATCATCTCAGATAGACAGAAGGGAGAAGGAGTATAGTTAATTTTCCCATTAATTATATTTGAGACAAAACTGTACAGTGAAAACATCAGAGAGAAATTTAGGCCAGTCATGACTCCGATATATTCCACTGAGGCTTTCCCCGGGTTAGGAGGGATGTAGCATGCTTTCAAGGAGTCCAGGACTCCCAAAAGTCTTTGTAAACTGACTTGTGGAGAGACAGCAGATGGTTATTCTTGTGGCATCACCCACCCTCTGTCAGGAAGCTTATTCACATTGGGAACTGTGGCAGCAGTGAGACTGCTCTTGAGGCTTAAATTGGACCTTGCCAAAGAGCAGCACGTCTCTATCTGTACTCCTTCCCTGAAGTATTTCAGGTTACTCCTCTGAATCCTTCTTTCCAAAGTAGATATTACCTCTGTTTTATTAGAGAACATGTAACATAAAACACCTTTTTTATTGCTACTCTGTTTGGGTCCCAACGGTTTTGCTTATGATGAGCAACATGACATCCAAAACATTTCATAACTTCCTGAAGAAATTTGAAGACTATAATTTCCAGTGACTTCTAACACAGCAGAGAATTGAACAGACTGAAAGCCCTGCTCATGGAGGGGCTCGAGGAGCACAGGGCTGAGTGGTGCTTCGGAGATGCCTGCAATGAAGGTTACGTACCAGTAACCCGGGGAAAACAGCCACTCTAAGATACCTTGGCNACAGAGATGAGCATTTTCTCAAGCTGCAAATCCTTCTCAATGACAGGAGCCTAGGAACCAAGCCCTTCCCTTTCTAAGTCAGAGAAAGCAGAGATGTGCCATTTCCTTCCTCACTGCTTCAAATAGCCAGTGGTACAGCAATCAAAGTAATCACTGGGGGCAGCATGCAGGGTACAGATCAGTTCTTTGCCTGAGCTAAAGCAGGAATTTGAAGGTTCTTTCAGTTTCTCAGATAAATGTATTAACCACAGACAACCAACCTTTGGTTTGGCCAACACAAAGAGCATCTGGAACCCTCCCAGACTAGGAGGCCTATGGGCGCTCTCTCAAGCAGGCTGCAGTTCACTCTCTGACCCAACACATTTCCACATCTGTACACAACAGAAGATTTTCACAGAAGAGAGCAAGAGGGACCAATGTGAGAAACCACTATAGGCTAGTGAAAAGTATGCTTAGTGACAAATTAGGAGACCAACAGTTAAGTAAGAATGACATTTTTCTGTGCATCGTAAGTGTTCTTGACTTACTGGGTGTTAAAGGGAGGAGTTAATAGTGGGAAGTATTTTCTCCCATTGCTGCCAGAGGTGTGTTCTATATTCTGGCATTGCCATACTCAGTCCTAGCTTCGTTCTCCACAAAGATCAAGACTGCACCCAGGCTTGTGCCTATCTTCCAGGTAAATGCTCTGCTTGAACTAAGGATGTAATTAGAGGGATTGTGTCCAGTCTCCTCACAGCCTTTTCCTCTCAGCCTTTTGTTTGCATTAGACATAGTTCCCCAAAACCAACACACTGAGGCTTTGTAAATACCATAATTAGGGGCAGGGAACACCTAACTTTCAAATGCTACTGAATTTTGTGGAAAACAAAGAGTTTCCCCAAAGACTTTAAGTAGGTAGCACCAGAGAGCATTAGTGATCTTAATGCTTAAAAGTTGAACTAAGTGGCACCCTCAGGCATCCTTGGTTGAACTGAGGTGGCAGCCTTGGGTCTTCATCATTAGATTACAAGAGAGATGAAGGTGTAAAATGTGGACAAAACAAACAAACAAAAAGATAAAGCTGTGGTTTTTAAAAAAGCAAAATATCCCTAATTAATTCTTTTTCCACTCAAAATCTGAAGTGTATCTCACATCATAAACACTTAAATAGTTGAAAAAAAATAAGTAATGAGTTCCAGTGGTGTGAGGAAAAACAAGGACTAACAAAAGAAGGCATGAACAAGGTGGCAATCAAGTTCTAGATGTAAGGCTTTTTCTAGTGGTGAATTATTTTAATAAGGTACACAAGAGAGAACCCTCTTCCAGTGTAATGATGGAAAGTCACTGCTAAACTCTTACTAGAGCTAGAGGCAGCTAAAAAACATTGAGATTTTGGGGTCAAATCTTATGCTTACCAAACCCTCATATAATCTAGAGAGGATCTCAGAGTGTTTCAGAGTGTAATCCTGTATGTTCCAAGCAAATTTTATAAGCAATGTGCCTGTGAAATCGCCATTCCTAACTTCAGAAGGTTAAACTTTCTGCTGACTTCACCTTTCCAGAGATTTCAGGACTAAATAAGGGTCTGTGCTCCACACAACTGCAAGGGAAGCAATGCTCCATACCTAGTTTTTAATCTTATTTGCAACAGCAGATAAAATAACCAATCTTCATGCACACGTCCACACACGATAGGCACTCTGTTAGTGAGATATCACAGACCATACATCAGATTCAGTGGCAACAATTCTAATAGCACTGAACAAAACTGAGCAAAATTAACCCACAGGAAAAAAAAACCAGAACCCTACATTGCAATCTACTATTCTGTTGACTAATCTATCAAAGGAAGCAGAACTTGCACCGTTTGAAACTACACTGGCCATTTTTCTTCCCATATAGGATCAATATATATATAAATAGCTATGTTACAGTTAGAAAATGGGGTTTAGATAACAGAGCTGAAGCTTGAACGTTGGGTTGTTGATGCAGCAAGTGCCAAGATTCCTTTAACCCGTAAATAGACTAAAAACTGCACAGATCTGCAGAAAACAGTAAGAGGTAAGAAAATCTCTATAAAAGTGAAATTTCTCTCTACTGTTGGATCCCTTTGGCAACAGAGCTTCACTTTGTGAGTGGTGCTTGTGGCTGGATAAGGAGCTATTTCCTGCAGGATTTCTTCTTGAAAGCCTGAACTTTCCCTGTGGGAAATTTTTGTACAGCCAGTAAATGCTTTGCAGGCCACTGTACATTAGCTTGCCAAATTTTTCCCTCTTCCTAACAAACAGAGATAAAAAGCTATCTGTGGTATTTTGAGGAAAGCAGTTTTAGCCCTTTTTCACTACAAATTTTTCACCTTTATTTTGATCTTCTTGAGACTGCTGCAGTTAGGAGGTAGATTGTGCCCAAAGCAAGGAAACTGTATTGTCTAGTAAACTGTACTGGCCAGCTGTTACCTGCCTAAATTCTAGAAAATATATCTCTTAGAATTTAAACTCACCATAATAATCTACTCCATTGTTGGAAGATCAAGTATAACAGCAGTGGGCAAAACCAAGGTCTTCTTCATCTCAGTAGTTACAATCTCTATTGCATCTCATACACCTGATGGTAAAGAAACAGAGACCTTCTCAGTGGTATATGGTGTCAGGGAGAGGTTGCCACGGCAACCTCTTGGTGTTGATCTAAGAGAGCTGGTGTTGAAGCTTTAGTGCTAGATCTCTGGTATAGTCTAGAAGAACTTGCAAAATGAAAAAGACTTATTTGTTTCAGAATCCAGGTACATAGACTGTATGATTCTGTGATTCACAGACCGCCTGCTTGACACCTCTGGTAGCATCAGGGACCATGGTGCAGGTTCCAGACTCAGGATCACATACCAGGGCAGCAGCCTCCCCTCTGAGCCTGCCTTCCAGCCCAGTGCTTGTCAAGCACCAGTCAGATATCAGTAGCTGTGCATAAAACCCCAAACGTTTGAAGATATTTCCAGACATAGTGCAGAAAATACCCATTATTTTGCATTAATTAAACTCTTGCTTAACAAGCACTTGCTTGCAATTCTGTAAATTTCTTTGCACTTCATTAGTGCAAAATAATAACAAATAAGCATCTGCACTTTTGAATCATTTCATCTTAGGAAGTCAGGGCAGTTCACAGATACTAATTAATCTAACACCCCATTTATTGATCAGAAGCCTTTCAATGTTCTCAGGTCATAAATGGTGCTGCACTGTCACTGTAGCTTGTGTTAGTGATCTCAGCCAGTGAGTTTGGGATTAATCATTCTGTTCAAAACAGGCCATGGCAAATAATTTCTTCTAATATATACTTGACAGACAAGACATAAATTGATATTATTAATTATTTTAAGTGGCTTTACACCTCCTAAGTGCAAGATGCTTCCTTGTAGATTCTTGTTGGGTTTATTCTTTATAATAATGAAAATGCATTAAAAAAAAAATGAGGGTGCAACTTACTTTTCGTAACAGAAGATGCCTTGTATTTTACCATGTAAGGAAGAACTTACATGAGTTTCTAAAGCATTACTGGAGAATTAAGGACATCAGACTTTTTCCCAGATTAGCCTCAAAGCAGTGAGGTTAACAGCCTAATCCAATAGTCACTGCTTTTGATGATATCCTTTTATACTGGCTGCAGCCAGATCAGGATGGGATCTGATGCAGTATATCCTCTTTTCAGCAAATCAGTTGTTAACATACACTTAAAGCATGTTGTTTAAGAGCACCTCTGAAGAGAGATTGCCTTGAGAGTATGCTTAAGATTCAATTTGTGTTTAAGTAGTGTGGTGAACTTTAGTACTTCAAAGAACTTAAAACATTTTGACAGGAATCTGGAAATTAAAAGGATTTGGGCAAATAATTAATTGCATTTGAGAAATGGCTCTTTCATGTAACAAGCACAGGCCAATAAAAAAAATAAAATACTGAATCGTGGTTTAGAAATGTAGTAATAAAATTACGTGTGATAGTCAAGGAATAATCTTTAATCTAGATCATAAACCAAGCCTTTCAGTCTCCCATTACATGGAGTTATCTGGGTAAGGGATGGGGATGGAAAGTCAATAAAACTCAAATGTGAATGCTCAAGTTGAAAATCTTGTTGTAGAAAAATTCCTGTGCAGGCTGCCTCCTAGTCTGAAAGGTACCAAATGCAGTGGGCCTTCCTGTCTGTCTGTTAGACCTGGAAACACCATGGAGCCCTGGATTACTCTGGAGCATCCATGCTCTGTGCCAGGCAGAGTGAGCCAGGCTCCAGGACAGAGGATGCCTTGAGGTACCCTGTTACACAGGTATGCTCTGGCTGGGCATCAAAACACAGAATAGATGGTTCAGAAATGAATAAATTCCCCCAGACCCTCTCCTGCAGTTTTGTGCCTTACCTCCTGCGTGCAGAGCAATGTGTCCCTACCCCATAGGGCCTGCAACCCTTTATATAATGCCCTGCCTCCATCAGCAGTGTAGGGATGCCCAGCCATCCCAGATGCACCATCCAGGCTACCTAGCCTGGTCAGAGCACTTCCCTGAGTGCTGGACAATGCAGGTCTGCAGCTTCTAACTGAGGAGGTGTTGAGAAAAATACCCTATAACTAAGTGCTTCTTATGGAGCTTTTGAGACTGAGTCCTGGTTCAATGCTGAGCATTAGAGAGGTTTCAGATACTCCTTAGAACTCAGTGTATAAGCCATTCCATATTTAGTGTATGAAATTTCTTGATAAACATCTGGGGTGTGTAGTGTTTCTGTGCAGGCTATAGGAATTGCAAATCTGGGCACATGTGTGTTACTTGCAGATGCCTAAATCATTTTTTAGATCTATGTGCCCATCGTCACCTTCTTAACATGGCAAGTCAAATTCATATCAGAAAAACTGAAGAGAAAAAGATCAACAAAACTGTGAAAATAAGTGAAAAAAAAAGTAGGAAACCACCTATTGGAAAGTTGAGGGATATAAAGATAATTCTTTGCTGAAGGAACTGAAACTGTTTTATAAAAGTGTTCTGATGTGTCTTAGAAACCCCATTTCACATAGAGATAGCAATCTTGATTCTCAGCTGGTATAAACTGTCAGGGATACATTGAAGCCAATTTTCTGCAGCTTCTGACCTGACCCAGAGATATCATCTACTGCTATCTATACTAGTATCATCTGGTATCACCTATACTGGCATCAGGATGAAATGTACATGTCTGCATATAGCTTTGTATCTGACAAAGACACAGAGCTGTGATAACACAAAGAGTAACCAGTATAGAATGGTAGTTATATCAGCTTCATTTTTATACTTCTTTTCCAATGAAATACAAGAGCATATTCCCTCCTGCTGGAGGCAGATGTTGTAGTAACATACCTAATACACTGCTCCTGTTTCATGTGGAGAGGATAAAACCCATGATGCAGTCAGGAAAATGCCAGTTAAGTGTGATAATTGTGCTAGTTTTTGGCAAAAAAAAAGTGATATGCTTTTCCTCTTTTAGAAATAATAAATAAAAAAAATTTGCAACCAGTCAGTCAGAATGCAAAGGCTAATGTTGGATGAGTGACTGAGGTTTAGTTTGCAACAGGTTGCCACCAGTCTTACAGAGCCTCACAGCACTCAACATGCTTTTGTATGATGTTTTTTCCTCTTGTAGAAAGCATGTGTGTCTGTGTGTGTGTGCATGCCTGCCTACTCTGCTAAGGGAGTTTTACAAGACTTCTACACGTGGATGGAAGTTCCATGATGCCAGCCTGCAGGAATGCAGGTCTGGAGATGGGAAGTGAGATGGTACCAGCCACATGACTGCTGCCTGAAGTGAGACATTCCAGGAGTTTGCACTGTTATGGGAAATGTGTCTGATTCCAGTTTTGACAGGTTTTTCTGTAATTGGTATTTGGCTATTAGATGCACCTTTGACTGGAAAGAAACCCTGCCCCTGAGGCTGTGATCTGACAGTCTGTGGCAGTGCTGCTGCTGCTGCTTCTGTGGACTCTGCACAGCTCTGCATGGGAATCATGTGAGGAAGTGGCCTGCTTTAAATAATCCCACTCTAGCATCAAAGGCCTGGTTTGTTCCAGATCAAGGAATGGGTGTAGGAATACTTGTGCCAGTGTGGTGGTGGGAGAGCCAACTGGTGAGGAGCAAGTGCCTGGGGAGGAAGGGGTGACAGCCTCTTGAGGTGATTCAGCAACCTCAGCCCAGATCCAGTGTAGGCATGTGTACTTGCACCACTGCTGCTCTGATTCAAGTTTGTGCTCAGTGAAGCAGACCTAGATGACCTCTCCTTATGGTCATAAGATGCTAAGTATGCCATTGCCATTGGAAGGCTGGAGCTGTCATAGCACCTCCTCCAGGCTACACAAGGTGTTGATGCATTGTTGGTGCAAGTTGTTGGAGCATTAGCAGGCAGGCAATTTGAAATAGTATTTGAAAGACCTGTAAGCAGATAAACACTAAAATTTGAAATTAATTTGCCTTGGATAGATTTGGCCTGAAGAGAAGGAGAAATCTGAGCTGGTCCAATCAACCATAGCTCAGCTTTAGCTTCTCAGGTATTTACAGTCACTCTCACTCTGGCTTTTAGCAAGCACTGGTCCTGCACCTACGACACAAGATGTGTATGGGTGGTTCTCTAGTGTGATCTGAGTCTTTTTAAAAGGAAAGTTAGAACTAGGAAAGACTTTTCATTTAGTACGTGGTGTTGAAAGTTTGATTCTTAAAACCACCTCTTCTTCTGAAAAATCCTGACATCAGAATGTGATTAACTGTGCTATTCCTATCGTATCTTCTTTCAGGAAGACCACGGTAGTGCCATGAAGCAGGAGAGTATTATTTTACATAGCATGCAGATTTAATTTTGAGATGTATGCTGACAGCCTATGCTACTTCCTCTGTCATAATAAAACAAAGTAATTAAGTTTGGAAAACCTTCAATACTCTTTTTATGTGATTTCTAGAGCTGCTGAAAATACTTTTCCAGTCAGAAATCCACCTTCTTTGCTGCTGCTGGCCCTGGTATACCAGTGGCTTTATGGTGGACACTTTACCTGTTTGTTAATATAAAGTTAGACCCTGAAGTCCATACACATTTTTTATTCCAGCACAATTTTCTCTAAAATCAAAAGACTTTATATTTTTCTGAATAAGACTGATTAAAGATGTCAGGAATTAGATCTTTGTTTGATTAGTGCCAACAGTGTGTTCAGTATTGTCAAATATGGAATTGTTTCTACACCAGGCATTTAAAATACACTAGTGTCTACAGACTAACTCAAATAACTCTTTTTCATGAAAGACTTTTTCAGATTTTCTGTAGGGCCATAGCAATAACCATAATTTCAGGATGTGATTTCAAAACCTTTGGGAACAAGTTAATTTCCCCCACCCTGCTCCTACAATGAAACCTTGTGTGGGATTTCCTTTTTCTAGTTGTGAAATTAAATTATTGTAAAGTCCAGGAAATACAAGCTGAAATTCAGGACCTACTGAATAGCAAAAATCTTCCTATGGAAATGGAGCTCAGGACTTAAATTGCAAACCTATCAGTTCATCTCATATGAAGTTGTTGAGGTATTGTTGTGTTACTGAGGATTTAAATAAAGTAGTATGCTGGGAAAAAAAAAGATCCCTGAAGCAGTGAAAACATAAGTGACCTCCTTACCATCTTTTAGATTGTGGGGAGGTTCTACAGCACAGCTCTGAGGCAGCCCCCGTGCAGGTTTCCTTGGCTCCTGAGAAAAAGGTTGTGGTCCCCAGGACTGTGGAGATTGACAGGGTCTCCCATGTTGTCTGGTCTCACTTCCCTTTCCATTAGAGATCTCTACCTCAGTGCTTCACCCCACCTCTGAGCTCTGCCTTTCAGGAGACAGAGCTGGAAGTCCAGCAAAGCAGAGGATGAAAAAAAGACAGAGGTAGACCCACTTTGGACCTGACTTGTGAATTTGCCCTGCTTTGAGCAGGAGATGGGACAAGATGACCTCCACAGGCTCCTTACAGCTTAGATGCTTATGACTGTGTGCTTTTATGAAAAGCAACTACTTTGCAGTGTGATTATTTTGAAAGCATGAGCCATTTTTCATGTAGCATCTACTTACAGTTATTGGATATTCTTCACGCTGAAAAGAAAATTCAGGGCATTTCTACTGCTCAGTTCTTCAGCCTTGGATCAACAGCAAATATTTCTCTTTTGGCTTTACCTCTGAAAACCTTATTGTATTGATGTATGGAAATCAGCTCCTGATGTCTGTATATGAATGTCCTTAAGCAAGAGCACAGTGATCCTAAGTCATCTGTGTAATTTTAGAACCATTTTTTCTGTTATGCCATTAGCAGAATATGTGTGACCAATGAAGATAATTAGTGAGTTAATTGTTCCAAGCAACTACTAAGACAAACATTAAAGAGGCGAATCCCCTATAGTGAAGATATAATAAGTACCTGGCAACAAATATATAGTGGTATCGAGTGTATGACAAATAATCAGAGAAATTAAATTGTTTGCAAAGTAATAGTATGCTTACTGAGTTAAGTCTAGTCCGGAAACAAAAGTAATTGTTTCAGTTTGTCCTTTGAATTGTAGTTTAATAACAGAGACAAAAAGGCCTGAGCAGGGGAAGCAACCTATGAGTCAAATTGTGATATCTTTACTTGCAAAAAAGCATTTTATTTCACAAATAGTTCTATTAATTTGATATAAAAGAGAAGAGAGCAGCGCAGTTAAGTCGAGGTTGTAAGTGAAGACCTGAGGCAAGGTTAGATTTAGTATCACTTTTTTTTTCAATTGATAAATCGAAAATAAACAGTCTGCTCTCAACAGAAACACTGAGGAGAGCTGGATGTTAAGTTTTATTGTGTATCCTGTTTTTTTGTCAGTTCAGTATTACTTTTAAAAACTTGTAGACTCTTCTGCAGGCTTTGTGTGAACAGAAAATAGTCACAGACATCTATTCTTTCGCTTGCTCAAAATTAGTATCAAGCACTTTTACAATACAGTCTAGACAGGAAATTGCCTTGTCCTTCAGCAGAAAATTGATTAGGTGATTCATTACATCAGTCATCTAAGACACTCCATTCTTTGAAAATTTGTTTACTGGGGCTCTGATAAAGGTAAGATCTATAGGTCTTCTCTTCTAAATAGGTGAGTCATCTTAGGCTGGACATTTCACACATGTTTTCTTAGGACAGCAATTCTTCTCTGTGGCTAAGCCAATTGAAGAAAAACATTAAACTTACCCGATGCTTATCTGTAGGGTGCTCAGGATACAGGACAGAATAAGCCTCCTGTAAAGAACTTTCGGTACTTCTGTTCCTCTTCAGCTCGCAATCAATGGCTTTTGTTCGTGTCTGAAATGTTTGCACTCCCCCAAGAGAATGCTCTCAGTCGAACCTGAATCTCTCCGAGGTATTTTCTTTTCATTGCTATCTATTGATTTTCATTTAAGTGTGTAGATCACAGCACATACTTTAACTCTGCAAATCAGCTTAGAAAAATTATTGCTCGGATGATGCATGCTTCTTCTGATACATTAATGTTTGCATGTTAATCACAATTATCTGACTCTTAACTTTTGCAGTCAGCATGTGACATAGGTGACCCTAGAAATGTGCTCCATGGATTCCAACTAGCAGGAAAAATAAGTCAGAGTAAAGAATGCCAAATTACATCCAGGAAGAATTCAGGGGGCAGGAAAGCATGAACAGAACTATAAATTAGTTGAATGCGAGTATATGACATCTCAAAAGGAAAACAATCAATAAATCAGTTTTTTTAAAACTAGTGAAGAAAAGGAAAGACAATAAAAGAAGCAGTTAAAAAAAATAGGTTTTAGTAATTATTACCAAAAGGGTCTTGTCTTCCTCTGCCCCACCACCCCAAAAATGTGGTTTTAAAATCTTGATTTGGAAAGACAGGGATTCTAAAAATATGCTGAGAAAGGTAAGAAAGTGTTCCTCAAAAATCTGAAGCCGTGTACATGCAAACAAAAGAGAATAGAATGTGAAGAGTGGCAAATGAAGCATAATGACACGAATCACTGTCCAGCAGTAAATGTTATTTGCTAAATGCACAAAAAACTATGCATCCTCAAACTTTGGTAGTGGGGAGGCTCCCTTGAAGTCATTAAGGCCAATTGACATATCAATGAGAGGTGAAGTCACAGCAGAAGAAACAAAGGGATTCTTGCGTGTTTCCTCATCCTGGAAGATCTAGGAGATTCACACTCCACAAGATTGTCTTTAGGAGAACATATCAGAAGATCTGTTGTAAACTGAAATGTCTGTGGAGGAGGTTATAGAACAAATGTACAAAATGAACAGCAGCAAACTGCCAGGACCATATGGTATTTACCCAGGAGACCTAAAGGAAATTGAGGATGAATTAACTAAATCTTCCTGAAAAGTTCCTCTATACTAAAGACATGAAAGGTGGTGACTACAACAGGATTTTTTTACAAGCATTCCTATCAGGTATTCTGGTATTACAGACCACTTATTATGGTTTCTGCAAAGTAACACAGAACATAGGAAAAAATAATCCTAACTTACATGCAGGGTAATAAACTCTGTACTAGCTGCTACCACCCAGGACAAAAAGAAAAGAAAAAAAAGGTCTTGGGCATGTAACACATGATGTGTGAAAACATCAGTTTCCTTTTCAGTAAAAGTCAAAAAAGCAACTACAAAATAAGACAGATTTTTTTAGGTGTTACATTTGTTCTTCAGCATATAAGCCCCTTTGCAAAACACATGCCGAAAGTATTTTTCCTTTCCTTTCCTTTCCTTTCCTTTCCTTTCCTTTCCTTTCCTTTCCTTTCCTTTTTTTCCTTTTTCCTTTTTCCTTTTTCCTTTTTCCCCCTCATGTGTTCTGATAAACATATTAACTTTATTCTTTATTTCCAAGCTTGTTTGATATGTCCTTGGGCCACCAAAGCAAGAGCAATGCTACCAATAAAAGAGCAGGAAATTATTACTGTAGGAATAGAGAACAAAACAGCATGTCAAAGCTATGTCCACGTTTAAAGACCGTGTTTCTGGTCTTCCCTCCTATCTCTCATCCCCAGGAGGGACAGGGCAGAACTACAAAAGGTTCAAGGAAGGACAATAACAGTGATCAAAGAGATAAAACAGCTTCCATAAGACAAACAATTAAATTGTTTAGGATGCTTCAGCCAGGGAGAGACAACTTAATTTTGTACAGTTATCATGGCCTGGAGAATGTGAACAGTCAATGACTTTTTTTTTCCTCCAAAAGCTAGTGAGAGCTCAAATTACATTTTTGAGGGGTAGATTGAAAATGAACAAAACTAGTTACACCGTAGAACTCTTTCAGCACCCCCAGGTCCCTTTCTGTCAGAGAGTTTTCCAGACACTCTTCCCCAAGCCCGTAGCACTGCACGGGCTTGTTGTGGCATGAATGGAAACTTTGCTAGCAACCCCCAGTTGCTGCAACAAACATGACTGGAGTCTGACATCACTTTTTGTCCTTGGAGACGAAGCCATATTAAAAAAAAAAATAAAATAAAATAGTTGTATGGACCAATAGGTAGGAACCTATACATGCAATTTAAATTTGGTTTGGTATGGGAAAAATGAATAGAACACTTGGGCAGGAAATAGAAGGAAAAGATTTCTTTCTCAAACCCTGGGCAAATCAACTACTTACTTGTTCCTCTCTTCTCTTACTTTTTTTTTGCCAGATTTGCATTTATGCCAGCAGATATATATTGCCTGCAATGTAACTCCTTCTCTGCACTTCAAAAATGATAACTGTCAGGATGCAGTGGCTCTAAATGAACACAGTAATTGATCTGGCTGGACCCTGCCGACACAGAGAGATTTTAC
Organism: Chloroceryle aenea; assembly: GCA_013399075.1. Lineage (NCBI taxonomy): Eukaryota > Metazoa > Chordata > Aves > Coraciiformes > Cerylidae > Chloroceryle > Chloroceryle aenea. The sequence continues at coordinate 328,436 of VWZY01004669.1, forward strand.
CTAGCTGTGTGGCACTAGCCAGTTACGACTTTGTAGCCCTTTGTAACATTAAAATTGGGAAGTCTGGAATCATTCACCATTGTTTGGGAACAACTGGTGGCAATAAACATCAGTGTGTTAATAGAGAGAAGTAGGTATAGCCTTTACTTCTTAGACTGGGCTAGGTCTTTCCAGGCAATTGGGAGTTTTTCTGGATTCAGTCAATTTTCTGAAGAATCTCCCCAGCTTTATTTTTTACCACAGCCTCCATTCAGCAGACTTAGTGAAGAGAAGGCAAGCAATTGTAACATCATCTCCCTTTTTGCTGCGAGTAATAGTACCTCTGTGAAGCAAGGGGTGAAGCTAGCAAAGAGAGATTCAGTTATCATTTTCTTTCTGCCAACTGATGTCTGTATAACCCAAGTGAGCTTAATTTCACAGTGATGTTAGTTTGACTCATTTCAGGGCAACCAGGTTTTCAAGTTGCTTTTAAGAGATGAAATATTCTATGAAAGGTGCACAGCTCCAGCAACAAGCTAATAGGGAACAGCCTGCTAAAGCCCCAAGTGTATGAGTCCTCACTTGCCCATCTAGCAGTCATTCCCCGTTGGTAAGATTGGATTATTTCATTGGATTATTTCCCAGATGGGCATTAACGTGTTTGTAGGGCACGTTCAGTTAAAGGGTCAATGTTTATTAAAGCTGCAGATATTGCATTTGCTCCAAGCATGTAATTAAACCAGCAGATTGCTCTCTCTTTTGCCTTTCATACAGTATCATAAAACAGCTCTGGATGATTTTCTCACCTGTTTTTGTCAAGATCTTTGAAGGAGAATATATTATAGGTTTCTTATATGAAATGAAATAGTATTTTTCCATAAAGCTAAGGTTTTCAAAGATTATGAATTATACCGTAGGCAGGGAAATTCCATATTGTCTCAGAGACCTCTGCCTTAGCTTATGGATTTGTTGTACCTTTCTCCCTCCAGAGCTCCCTGCTTCTGCTATTTAACTTTGGGGAGGAGGGGGAAATCTTCAATGAAATAAACACAACTTAGGTCTATAATTTCTAAATAGATGATGCTGTACAGCATCAATCTTGCATAAAAGCGAAATTCTGATCATATTGTGATTCAATCGTACTTTTAAATGTGACCATTATTAGTAATACTTACTGTCTTACAATTTCTTCTCTTATCCAATGCCATTTTGAACACTGTTACATATTCTAAGATTGTTTCAGTTCAATGGTGAATGAAATCTTTGTCCTTATAAATAATGTTATGTATTATAAGTTAATCATTGAGATAAAGCAATATTTTATCAGTAGTTCTAATAACATTAAGCAGTAAAATACAGAAGCCCCAGGCATTAAATGCTGTGTCCAGTGCTCAAATACACCATTTCTACCATACCAAGTCAGTATTCAAAAGCTTTGTTTCCTTTATTCTGTCTTTAGAAGAAAATCTCAGAGCCACAGCCCCAGATTCAGACAAGAAGAAACCTGCAGACCTGAAAAACGAAGGCAAAAAGACTTCTTGGTTTTCAAAGTAACCTGACCATATGTCATTAAGAGGCTAGATCTCTTATAAGACCCTCTTCCAATTGTACTGGCTTAGTGCTATTCCAGAAGCTTACCAAGTCCAATCACCCTAAAAGAATCCTAATCAGTCCCTAGGCTAAAATATTGTATTGACAGAAAAGCTGGCCATCGAGTAAGATACTGCATTTGCTTCAGCTGATGGTCTTGTCAAATGACCAAATTTCCAACTTCTGGGGTTAAAACAGGTGGAGTGTCACTGAAAATAGAGGCTGGTCTTTTGTTCCCAGGTAGGCAAACAAGTTAGGCCTACAAATAAGTCTTAGATTGTAGCCTTGACTCACATCTGAGGGTTTGGATCTGCAGGATGGACCTAGATGGACAGCATTCAGGGATGATGCTTTGCATTAGACATTTAAGAGGCATCCTTCAGAGCTGCTCATATTGTCCATTCCAGTAGCATAGGACTTCTTCAGGACTTCTGATACAGCCTTTTCCTCTTTGACATCCATGGCCTTAGCAGCTCTTGAAAGTCCAGCAATTTGTATTCTCTCAACCTATTTGGTGCCACTCCAGGTCGCTGAAAAGAGCTGTTCTGTACTCCTGACTCCACTGATGCATTACACAATAGCCTGGAGTTCTCTGTATGGTTATGCTATGGCAAGATTGAGTTGTTGTGGGTTTTTTGTTTGTTTGGTTTGGTTTGTTTTAATTTATTTGGGTGACTAACGGAGTTTGAAAGCATAAAAAAGAATGATGTTTAATGGATTTGAAATGGTATTTTAGGGCCTGATTGTCCCACATATTTCATGCACACAGCCACTGTGAAGTGTAAGCTATCAAGCTGACAGAGGGTTTACCTGCAATAAATAATCAAATGTACTTTATTTGGTTGTAATTTGTCTTGTTTTGCATCACTTCTGTTCCTAGAGGATTAAGGTTGTGCCCACAATAAGGTGACTGATATGATTAGAAAGATGATGGGTGCATTAACTTTTATTTTTTATTTTTAAACTCAAATGAACACCTGTGTCAACCAGTCTATGACTTTAGTCACCTGTTTGCAGATTATCATGTAAAAGTAGCACATTGAACCAGAACCACTGAACTAGGAGATGAAGGCTGCCTGCTTAGGCTTCCCTTGCCCTGGCTGCTGCACCAAGTCAAGAGCAGCCTGTGGAGGTTTGGGGAAGTTGTTTCTTTCCTGAAAGCTGCTCGAAACACACAGGATCAAGTTGCCTGTGATGTGCAAGTGAGACTAACAGCACATGTGATGGAAAAGTCTTTTTCTGGGGAGCAAGGGGAGACAGCAGAGCTTGTTGCAAACTTAGTACATCTCTGAATTGCAGGTCTGAGGGTGAGAGTGAAGGAAGGGGTCTGTCCAATAACAATGTTGGGGGCAGAGGAGAAATTTGTTTATAAATTATCTGTTTCTGATCTACTTCCCTATGTTTGTTTATGTTCCTGTGCTCCAATAAGTTACCTTGTGCTACAATAAGACAGAATGCTCCAGGAGTTCTGGGAACACTCCCAGAAAGGTTGACCTATCTTTGATTTGGATTTATTTAGGTTGACTCCCCTTTAAAATCTGACCCATTTCAGATTCCCATCACACTATTCCTAATAAAACTTTCTCCTGAAGGGGAATTAGCAAGTCTGTACCAATGAGATTAGTGTTGACTAATAAAACTGATAACTTAATGCCTGCTCTGTGCTCCCATCTGATGTCTCAGCTGGCAAGACATTCCTCTCTGCAGCTATCACTCCTAGGATTAGTTAACAGCTGATTAAATCTCAGGAAAGCCCTTGTATCCTACAGATTGGGTGCTAGCCATGCTCCCTGCAAGCAGGTGTGGGAGCAGATATTTTCTGCTCATGGAGGTTTATGCCTTTGCAACTGTGCAGATCCTCATGAGTATTCTTACCAGAGATGCAAGCCACAGATGGCAACAAGGGGATGCAGATGTCTGCATGAGGCTTAGTATCCCTGAGGCAGCTGCACTGGGAATTTGGTAGATGTAGCATGGCTTATGTGTGCTGATTGCTCTCCTCTAATCCTTCTGCCTTCAACCTACCCTTGCTCATTACATTATTATTACAAATTATGATCATTGCTAAAGCACTGGCAATATGGCAACCTGTTGACATAGCCCTGTGTCCTATGTTCTCTGGGTTCCTGGCCTAAGCTGTAATACACTCTGCATTCATTGCTTATTATTAATTTCCTTGTCTTTTCTTTTGGTGCTGTTGTTGCTCAGCTTTAGATTTTTAATACGAACAATTTTATGGATGTCAAAAAGTCTTGTGTAGGAAGAGTAAATAGCATTTTAAATGGTAGCCCATGACACAAGAATAAGATGCAAGGCTCAATTACTAAACTGAGTCCCTTTTAACCCATCAATGAAGCCAGAAGACAAGGGTAAAAGATAACCTTGATGGCATACTTGCATTTCAGCTATTATTTAAATTATACTCACTTTTGCATAGAGTGAAATTAAGATTAGCTTTATACCTTTCAATTTCTTTTCCACTGCACTCTTAGTGGGTTTGTGATTTGGTTTGGTTTTGTTTTTTTTCTTTCCTTTGCTTTGTTTCTCTAGTCACTTTCAGATTTGCTCCTCTAGATCCTTATCCTATCCTCTTTCCCATTGCATTTATTTATTTGGTTAGCTATTAAAAAATCTTTCATCTCTTATTCTCTGTGTCATCATTAGTGCATTAAAATTAGCAAAGAAAGGGAACAGTAAAACTCCTCTGTGTCGCAGCAAATCTTTTTCTTTGAAGCATCCATGCAGAACTTGGATTGCTTCTCATATTGTATCCAAAGGCAGCCCCATCTTCTGCTGGTGGGAACTGGAGGGAGGGAACTGGATCTTGTTCCCACACATTCTTGATTTTGAGGGACCTGAAGGGCTAATTAGGTCCCTGTTACCATATGAAGGAGCTTACAGGGATGCTTTCATTTGTATCCTGGCAGAAACTGTCATTTTACATGTTGTGTCACCTAAGGAGCAAAAGAGGTACAGTACTGTGCCATCTCAAAGTTATCTTTTCCCAGCTCCTGCTTGACTGGAGTTTGCTAGCAGCACCTCAGTGGATCTAAACCATTTCCAGAGTGGGGATTCTGCAGGGATATTAGCTTTGGTTCTGGTCTGAGGTGTAAAAGACCCTCTGTGATGGTCATTGTAAGAAGATTTTTCCCATGTAAAGGTCTTTTTGCACTGGCTTTGGGGCTGCTGGGCAATAACTGCTTAGAAGTAGTGCATATCTCTGAATCAATGCTGTAGGAGAGGTCAGGAAGATGAACAGATAAGGATGCACAGAGAAATAGAATTTGCTTATAATATTATTTATTTAGCATTTTTTCAAATTCCTCTGGGAAACAGAAGACATTAAACATCGAAATAATTCCAGAGAAATGAAAAGGATTTTATTTTAAATGTTTAGAATTCATGAGAGGTTTGGGGAAGGGAAAGAAATGAAAACAGTTCACACACAGAATATATTGACTTGCATCAACTAGAGAAGCTTGAATTACTGTTTGTGCAAAACTGTGGAAAATGTTTACAGGCGATGTTATTCTTACATCAGACGATTTCCCTCTCTTTGCCTTCCCCTTCTCTCCTTCTGAGCTTTTTCCTTTCTGTGATCTTACTTTTCCTTTTTACTTGCTCTGAACTTCTCACTTTTTGCTAGTTCCCAGCTTTCCTCTTCCAATCCCTCACCACACTTTTTTTTTTTTGGTCTCCTCTCTTCTTTTGCCTTTTTTGTTGCATTTGCTGTATCTTTAATTTCTCTCCCATGCATATTTTTTTTTCTTTCATATCTCTTGCTGCTTTCCTCTCTCTATAATTATTTAGCTATCTTATTTCCCTGAATCTCTCTATATTTCTACCTTAAAAGACAAAAAAGTTAAATGGGAAAGGCAGCTTTCAGTTAAATATTTATGCTGCATAATGGGCTGCTTGCTGTGTTATATACCTCCATGATATCCTGGCACAAACTGTCAGGGTATATAAATTGAAGGATGAAGGAGGGAAAAAAAAAGAAGAGTTGACTATCAGGGTCAGCATGAAGGAATGGTATAGTGATGAGTATTAACCTAGAGGTTCATGTGGATTCCTTTTTGGGTTAATCTATGCTCTGAGTATTGGCTTTGCAACTGCACAATGAAGATTTTGGGTTTTTACTCCCTCTAAGAAGCAGTGAAAAGACAAATAAATATAGTGGGAGTTTGGGGGGTGACCACATAAAAAAGGTCATGACACCTCAGGAGAATGTAGAACAGTTAACTTTAAAGTGTCAACAGATTAACAAGTACTTAAGCAGTGCAGAAAACTACTTAAGTGGTTTTCAAACTGTGTATTTTCAAATTCAGTACCAGCTCCTACAGAACACAATACATTTTCCAACATTTTATTTCCCATATGAGCTCTTGGGACAACTAAATCTCGGCATACTATCAAAATATTTTTTGAGATACATTTCCTTTTCTACGCAATTTTGTAAGATAAATATTTTCTAAGACCAATAGTTCATCCAGATAATGAATAATAATGTAGGAGAACTGGATAAATGATTTCTAGGAATCAGCTATCAGTTTTAAAAATGTTGCAGTTCTGAAAAAAACACACTTAAAATTGGAACTTGATTTAATGAAGCATTCATAGGACATCTTATTTGATTCATTTTTGTACAATCACATTTTCAGAGTAACCAATTAAAGCAAAGTAAATTTTGTCCATGAAGTTCAGAATTCACTTTACAAAATAAAAATCAAGTGAGTCATCAAGGATGAAGAGTTAATGTAACAGTGCCAGCCGTAAGAACTGCTTTCAATAGGTCTTGTGGCATCTCTGTAATGTTTTAGTAGGATCCACAGGGAAAACATTTATCTCACTGCTGGAAAAAGAGAAAAGGTGTGATTATGTGGAAGGGGAACTTCAGTTACAAAGAGATGGCCAGGCTTAGGTGTAAAAAATAAATTAAACATCGATAATGGATTATAGACATTAGAGCCTTGGTCCACTGAAGTCATTGATACTCCCACTGAATCACTGTCAGTAAGGTTTACACCCTAACTTCAGATTTCAGTTTTTGAAAGCCTTCATAAATAAACGCTTGAAGTTCCTCAATTTACCTGCAAGAGATACCTTTGTTGAACCTATATTTTAATTTTAGAGTAGTCTGATTGACTTAAATCTGCATAACTACTGTTAGAACTAGGAATTCAGGGTTTGGTGTTGACACTGTAATCCCCATAAAATGGGTGAAGCATTCTGGGGCAATGCTTGTGATATTCTTGTTTAAAAAACAAACCAAAACCAAAACCAGACCCCAGGTTCCTTTACTCATACTTGCACATGCTTGGACAACAAATGAAGCAAGAAGACTTTGAAAATGTTTTATTTCAGAGCACTTAGAATTTTCTTCATATTCACTACTGTTGGTTGTTTGCTTTCAGAATTAATTTTGATAAAGCACCATCATATTACAGTGTATAATCCAAGAGTGGCCAAAATAATAGATTAATATTTAATCAGGCTTTTACTTTTCTAGCTTCAATGATTCTAAGGATTGGTAGTATAAATATAGTGACAGAAATTACCAATAGTCATTATACAGATAAACACAGTCCCTCCTGGTTCATAATGGAGGGCAATACCACCTTTCTAGATTCTCTGAACATATTCTATAAATGGTATTTTAATGTCTAATATAGACAGTTGCAAATATCTTATGTACTTTATTAATAGAATTTTGCCATTGGGAAGTCTTCAGAAATAAGTCTTTATCTAAAAATACACAGTTGTGGGTTTTAGGAAGTGAAATCCAGTGAGTCAGCCTGATTTCATGAATATTTATTTTTGTCTTTATCATGTGCTGAGCACCACACTCAGGCTTGAACTGTAGGGTGTGTTAGTGTATCTCTGCCTTTCTGAATTGGCAAGGGTCACTTAAACTTGATCCCAGAAGATAGCTTCTCATGAAGATGTCTGGCCATGTCTTAAAAGGGAAGCTTATACAACTTTTGTGTCCTACAACAATGGCACACTTCAGAATTGCCGAGTGCTGGCCACAGAAAGGGAATCTTGAACTATGTTTTCTCTCTTAATCTTGTGGCCTCTGCTAAGTGACTTTTTGAGGCCTTGTGCTCGGATGATTTTCCTTTCACTTTTGTGCATTTACAGTTGTATTTACTTGTCAGTTGTAGTCCTTGCTGTTCCCCAATATTAACTGAGATTATGTAAATGTTTAAATAAGCACAATAATAGTACATGTCATATAAAACACGAATCATCTGCATGTAGGAAAGAGCTTGCATGAGAGAGCATGACTGGGGAGGAAGACTGTCTTTGACTTGAAAGAAATAGGCACTGGTTTCTTGAAAAGGCTGAGAAGAGGAAGGCCAGCTAAAGCCAGTTCTGAATCATGCTGATGAGCCAGGGAATTCCTAGAACTGCCATACAAATAAAGTGCTTGCCCCATTTCCAAGCTTTCCTCAACAGCAAATGCAATGAGGCAATTCCAAGAATTTCTGAAGAGTTAGAACCGAAACACATTAAATAAAAGTAGGTGTGAAAAAAAGGGGAATTATTTGTGGGCAGTTTTTAAGTAAAGTAGCTGAAAGAGTTTTTACAAAACTCTTTGCACAACTTCACTTTGTCCTGAGAGATTTATACGGGATAAATAGAACAAATACTGTTCCTGTGTATTTGTTTATCTGTGAAAGTTCTACACAAAAAGTAAAGGTACTCTTTCATTGACATCATCCAAGTAATAATATCCTTATGACTGTGTCATAAGGATAATAACAGGCTTTCAAGAACTTCAGTGAGTAATGTATTTTTGACATTTTTCATAAAAAAAAAAAAAAAGACTCCTTAAAAATACATACCTCTATTTATTTCAGCACAAATATCAATATCAAGAAATTAAACTGTTGTGGATTTGAGTGCAGAAGTTGACCCACTGTACTTAAGAAGTAATACAAGTTCTAAGAGACTAGTTATTTCCTCGTTTTTCTTAATAATTTTGTAGTTACACATTTAACTTGTTCTAATATACTTTTCATAACTATTCCACAGGACAAGCATACATTAGGAGGCAAAGAAAGGAACAGGGTGACATGCAAGGCTTATCAGAACTCCTCTCTTAAGTTTAATTGCATGTTACCTATCATTCAGCAAATCAGCCTTGAGAGGTCACTGTTGCTCACGCAGGACAGCAGCATTAATGCTAAGATACTACACCGAAAAATAGTTTAGTCAAGCAGTTACTACAGAGCTTTTTACTTTATAATTCAGTCTTACACAGGCACGCAAAGATATTATATGATGCAGTTGAAGGTTGTGTGAAATTGCTCATAACAAAGATGTAAACTTCTTTCAAATCATTACTTAATATAACACAGATTAAGTGCAGTAAAATGATATGTATTCATTAGATTGCTTCTTGTCATGATGTTTTATCACTAACGTGAAATACTTTGCCACATTGATCTTTTTATTAAGCCAACATCTTTTAAAGTTAAAGATTTAGCAAGTCGTATGTGAAGTTTACTATGTGTCTGTTTATTGAGCTTGATTTACTTCATTGAGCTTTCAATATCATCAGACAAAACACGAAGATCAAAGACATTTCCTGCCTAACAGGGAAAGTGAACTGCACAGTAACGTTTTCATGCTACCAGTGACACTTCTTGTAAACCAACCAATAGAAGAACTGCATTGCAGAGGCATGAAATTTAGGAATTAGACTGGCAGGAAAAGTGCAGTCAACGGCTATGGCTTCTCTGAGAACAAATTCCCTTTTCCATGACTGTGAGCTGTTTGTTAGAATACCCATTTTACTCTGACTGCATTCCCATTTGAATTCATGATAAAAGTAGGCTTTCAAAGCTCTTGTAAACCGAGTTCCCTTTTTGCCTGCTCATTTGAAAAGAAGTAGTAGAACTTGTCTTAAGTCAAAACTGAATTTCACTGATTTGTTCCGTTCACATGTTGAATTATATTCTGCCAATAATGTGAAATGGTATTTCATCCGTTTGCAATGGTAACTCTCTGAAACTCTGTTATATCCTGTAAGCTAGACATGATAACTTTGAGAGTGAACAGTATCTAACCCTCTGAGAAATTCTGGTTAAATTGGTGGAATCACTTGCAGTAACCATTTTAGGATGTGCATGTCACGTGTGAACAAAACTGTGTAGGATTCATTTAATTTATTTTTTTGCTGTTGTTAAACTATCTCCCATACTTTTCCTCTCAACTTTTTAAATAGGGATAATTTGGTACTTTTTGGCTATACAGGTTATTTTCCATTTTTCCTAGAGCCACATACATCTACAGTTAAAGCCCTGATCCTGCAACCATTTAAGCATATGCTTAATTTTACCTAGTGACAAAATCTCTTATATACTGACTAATGGGGTAAAGGCATTTATAACATTTGGGATTTATTTTGCTTTAAGGAAATCTTTTTTACACTCCTCCAAATACTTCAAGCAGCCCTTTTATTGAGCAAACTATGCCTGCAAGGCTACAAAGGAATCCCAAACCAAAAACAGAGATATCTGCACATTTCTCTAAGAATGATATTTTTTTCCATTTGAGTTTTAAATGGAAGAGAGAAGGAAGAATAAAAGTCATAGCAGCACCTGTTACACTACCTGCTAAACCCATCAACAGGGCAAAATGTGGTATGAACATGGCCATCAGCAGAGTTGACAGGAGAAATGAGCCTCTTACACCCAGGGCAAATAGTGAAGATCTGTAATTGGAATGGTTGCCTTTAGAAATACAAGCATGCACAATTTCTGTGGCTGCAAAAAAGGGCAAAGGGTAAGAAAGAAGAGCCTTGGTTAAGAGACACAAATTCACTAGGGTTTGAAGAAATGATGGCAGGTTGTCAGTAATAACTTCCTTTGTCTCTTCACCCCAGGTCAAGAATGCAGTCAGTGCAAAGGTTGTTTTCAAGACACAAGCAAAAAGGTGAGTCCAATTCAGCATACATCTAAATTCCCCTGGGTTTTTCATGTTACCTTCAAGTGTGGGAAGAAATATTTGCGAAGTGTAACTGAAAATGATCACCCCTACAGACACCAAGAAGTCCTCAAACTCAATGGAGAGTCTGAATTTTGCCCAGGACCACTGATGTATTTGTGTGAGACAGTAAGTCATCATTACAAGGATGATAATGAAATGGACCAAGGAGCAAAGCTGGCTCAGTTTGGAAACAATTTTGAGAGTCTTGATAAATACACAAGGCAGCAGTGTAACAAATGCAATTACAGACCAAGTTTTCTCCGTCACGGGTACATATGGAAAACTATGTGACAGCAAGTTCCCACTAACAACCAGATACAAAATACATGTCATGATCAGTTCCATTACTTGGGTCACATTGACAACTATGCCACCTAGTTTGGGAGACAGATTTTTGCAGCAGGCATTCGCAATATCTTCATACGTGTCTCTCACTCTTATGAGCTGCCCATCTTCATTTTCTTCATACAGGCAAGCAATTAGAATTTTGCCCGTGTAACAGCATAGTGCTGCAGCCAAGATAATAAGAAACAGGCCACTGTATCCACTGTGGAGAAGAGCATATGGCAATCCTAGGACAAATATTCCCTAAAGAGGAAAAAAAGAAAGAAAAGATAGCACAAAATGCCCGAGGTAAAATGTTTGCTAGAAGCCACACTCCCAAACCTGCCCTCCATTTAACATTGCTTTCACCTAACTGCACAGGGGATGTACTGCTACATTCAGCTAAATAAGTTACAATCACAAGAAATGTGTTTATTTATGATAAATGAAATTATCAGCAAAAATAACTGCTCCTGTTGACACGCATGTAATGATAAGCTAGGAAAAAGGGAATGCAACTGAATGATAGAGTCAGGTTCCTGGTTAATATTTAATGCTGATGTGATTAGAAGCACAATTTAGAAGGTTCATAGGCAGTTCTTCAGACAACGTGCATATTAATGAAACAGGTTCAATATCAGTAAAATTAAGCAACTGTACCATCATCTGTACAAGTTTCAGTCAAATTAAAAAATAGCACTGTAGATAGAAGCTCTAATGACAATTCCTTTTGGTCTAAAAATTGGTAACAGACCTCTGGAAAGAAAATGGCATTAGGATGACATCAGACTTTGCTCGTGTTTCCTCTGTGGCTTCTGTGTGCCTCATGCAGCCTTTGTTCTTTTTAAATCCACTGCCAAAGTGATTCTTCTCACAGATGAGATCCTAGACTGTGCAAACTTATTTAGGTGTTTAAAAATACATGTAAAACATACAGATATACTTTTCTCTAAACAGTTTCTGAAAGGAACAGAATTATACTTGTTTTATCCACTAGTTTCACAGAACACTGTGTGTAGTTCTTTGTCTTTTTCCTTCTTTCTTCTCTATATTTAGGACAAATGACACTTTTATGTGGTTTAATTTCCATCAGCACAAGCCCAACAAAACCCTTGAACAATAGTTACTCATAAAAAGAGCTAATTTAGGAAAGATGCTTCCGTGACATTTTTCTTTTTATGCTACGAAGCTGAAATTAAGCAATGCACATTAGTCAGACTGGTCAGGAGTTTTTGTTCTTGATGACTGAAGAAAGGTAGGGAGGAAACTAAATACAGTTAACTAGTCCTACAGAAATTTTTACTTCAATATTTCTTATAGCACTGGTGACATGATGAAATATGAGTATTTGTGCTCATGTTTGCTCTTCTGGCCTGACAGAAGGGTTTGATTTAGATCACACGCATCTAAACTCTGTTTCTGACCAAACCTGAGCAACCTTATCTGCTCTGAAAACCCACGAATCCCCAGTGGAAACAGAGCTCCTCCCAGAAGGGGTGCCCCACTCAACCTCTCTCCCTTCCTGAGTGGGTAGTGCCACTGCCTGCTTTCATGAGCCAAAGCAAAAGAGGTGAGTTTAATGACCTAAATCTTAATTTCAGACTTTTCCATCCACAACTGCGGCCATGAGGCCATGCAGGAGACAAGTGTTCCAGTCGTGCTTCTGGTTTTGGTGTTTTCTATCACCTCCCTCAGGTTTTATACCCAAGGGAGTTTCTGTGAGGGCAGCTGAGGACCCCAGCTCTGTTGGAGCTCATCAAGAAGGCAGATGCCTGTGTCTGCTTTGCAGGGTTTATACCTAGTACCTCACTTCTAAGTGATCCAAGTACTCCCAGAACTGAACCATAAAGAAGGCTCTGAAGAGAGGCAATTTTTCAAACACTAAATAATCACCTGTGTATAAAAAGTGTTCTCCTTTTCTTCCAGCCACAAAATAGCAGTCCTTTTTGGGTAGATCGTGGGCAGAAGAAAAAAAAAAAAAAGAAGTCTTTAAATTAGAGCAGTATTTTTTCTCTAAGTCAATGACAAACAACAAGCAGCATTGCCTGTTTCACCAGGCTTCACTCTAGATGAAGGTAACTTTAGCTTTCAGCTGAATTAGAGCTGGAAGAATCATTAAATCCACGCCCTAGTACATTTCAATTAAAGAGGTTTATGCCTTTGTGTACTGAAACAGAAATATCTCAGTTATAACTATTAATACTCATCTGGATCTGTTCCTGTGTGGCCTGCCCTAGGTGATCACTTGCTGGCAGGGGGTTTGGACTCAACGGTTTCCAGAGGGCCCTACTAACCCCTACCATTCCATGATTCTATGATATAATANAACCCCTACCATTCTATGATTCTATGATATAATAATAAAATTATTGACTAGCTACATTTTCTGGTTATTTTCAACTTAGAGAATCACAGAATGGTAGTGGTTGAAGGGACCTCTGGAGAGCATCGAGTCCAATCCCCTTGCTAAAGCAGGTATGTTTAGATTGCATAGGCACACATAAAGGAAGGTCTTGNACACCATCCCAGAAGGCTAACAGATTGATTAAGCTTGGTTTCCCTTTGTTGAATTCTTGCTGACTACTTCTGATAACCTTCTTTTCCTTCACATGCTTAGAGGTGACCTCCACAAAGAGCTGTTCCATCACTTTTCCAGGGATGGAGGTGAGGTTGACTGTCCTGTAGTTTCTGGAGTCTTCATTCTTGCCCTTTCTGAGGACTGGACTGACATTTACAGCAATGGTTTTTTATGTCACATGTGCAATGTCATTTAGGAGATAGGATGTTCAACTACATAGTTTGTGGTACTTCAGTCACCCAGATCTCCCCACTCCAATGGCTCAGTTCCATTCTAATACAGGTCTTGTGACCCTTCTTCTGTACATGAACTACACAGAAGTGTTCAAAATTCTACTATTTCTTCCATCTATCAGTCTACTTTCTTAAAAGAACTAGATATCTGGCTGTATCCAGTCTGTAGGTAGCAAACATCTAACAGCACCTTTTGATACCATGCCATTTTTAATTGTGGATTTCACTGACTGGCAAGCTACTTAGTTTCCTAAAGAACAAAATGTGATTCCTCTCCTATGGAAACAATCCTTGGAGAACATTTAGATAATGGATCACTTTTAGAAGCATCACAGATAAAGCAAGTCTATGAAAAAATCAAGAAGATAAAAGCCACAGAGCCATATTCCATATTAACATAAGGACAATGATGTTTTCTCAGTTCCTTGTAGTTTGTAGCAAGCTTATGTCATTTGTTCCATACTCACAGCATTATTATTTTGCCTCTTAACCTGCATTTGGGAGTTCAGATGGTATCTTCTGGCCCAAAGGGTCACTGTATAATTAAACCACAGGTAAGTGTTTAGTCTATTAACGTTTATGTGACTAACCTTAACGTAAACCAAACCATGTTTTTCAGAGGCATTATCACATTAAGACAGCCATTTTCAGTCCTCCCCACAGGCATCTGCTATTCCATGCTTAATTGTTAGTTTAATCAGAGCATACCATCATTCTAACCTCTAACATCTCCTTGCTGTTGTTTATATCAAACAATTTTATTTGGCACCTAACACAGACCACAGGATGAGAGAAGTGGGGAGTTTTGCGCTGATTTTTTTCATCTTCTACATTCAGACCTTGTTAAACAAACCCATTTTTGCACTATATATGTTCTTTCTTAAAATGATATATTAGTAATTGCCAGTTTCAAAGTTTAGAGTTTAGAATTTCTGAACGGAAGCTTTCTACAGAAAATGTCACTTTCACTTTCAGCTGATGACTTTGACATCTTTTTCCCACAGTTAATAATGGAAAGGAAACATTGTGGACATAACTGGCTTTGCAGCTTTTTGGATACAGAGCATGGTTAGTAGAGAGAAATGGGAGACTCTGAACTTGCCAGTACAGTAGGTATGTATGTGGGGAAGTGACAGTTCTTTTCCTGCCTTGCCAAAAATGGGTTTTCCATTAAAAAAATGAAAAAAATAAAAGCTTTCACGTATCAGCATGTTGTCAAATATCTACAAAATAGCCAAAAATATTAGTGATGGCCATGAGAACTCAAAGAACAAAAGACCCTTTGTCAAACCTCAAAACCCATTTTGGATTTGCTCTTCTGTTCTTACCTTTCCAAAAGCAATACTTTCTGTTAGGACCATTTCCTGAATGTCACCAAGTTTAAATAGTGTAATTTCAAAGAAAAATATATCTTTAATAAGGACTTACTTTGCTGTTAATGCAATTTAACAGCACAGACATTGAGCTGTGTTCTCTGTTTTAAAGCTGCTCAGCAACTGCAGAGCACTGCTTTTAAGTGACTTATTTGTGGAAATTCCTCCTCTATAAAGAAATCCTTTCATGGATGCTGCTAAAGGTGGCTTTTGTGCCCCTCTGATGAGGAGTGAGTGTACAGAGAATGTAGACAGAGCATGCCAACATCTCACAGATCCTCTGCTAGTGGAACAGGGACACAGGTAATTCCTACACTATTTGTCAATGTGTATTTGTCCCAGGCTGGCCTAGCACTTGAACTTTTTGAGTCTTCTGATCCTGTGTTCTCATGCCCAAATTATGACACAGACAGATTTAACTGCGAGGCATCAATTAGAAATGTGCACCAAAAGGAATTGTTTCTTAAATCGCCTCCCGGCTCTTAGTTTTAGAGCAATGCCTGGCAAATGTTCCTGTCTGAGTGGTTTTATTTCCAACAGTTCTAGTGCAAAGTCAATTATGTTAGCTCTAAATATGCTTTTTTAAGGTCATCCATTTACCAAACTGAATATTGCAGAGAAAAAGCCCTCACACAGCTGGGTACAGGGGAGATGGAGTTTTTGCAACAGTCCTCTATCATGGCTCAGCTCGAGCAGTTGTGTTATTTGCTGTTGTTACATCCACTCTGTATAGGGAGGGACTCCAAGCTTGCCCAGCTTGGGGCTGCATCTTCCCTTGCCTCCCAAGACATTTGTGAGACTTGAGTATTTTCACCCTAGACTGAAGATGGAACTGGACTGCTTGTTGTCAGTGACTGAAGACATGTGCCTGGCTGGAGATCCTTGTCAAACATCCAGAGGAGACTTAGCCATAGGGCCTAGAAAGGAGAAAGGACTTAGGGCTCAACTGGTGATAAGCACTTGAAGAAATGGCAAAGACAAGAGCAGAAAGGGCATGTAAGGAAAGGTCAGTCTCGGCTAGAAGCTATTTATTAGCTTTGTCAGAATACTCCCAAGAGGAAGCTATGACAGCTACCACCAGGAATTACCAATCCACCTAAAATACAAAACAAGCAGATCAGGCTTTCCAAATTACATCTGCACATTACGACATTTTTGCATTTGTTGCTGGTATGACTGTAATATTTGAACTACATGGGAGTGTTTCCCACACCTGCAAGGCTTGTTTAAAAATACTAGATACCTGGATTAGTGTAGAATACAAAAAGTTGTCCTTTGGCTATCATGGCACTGTTTGCCACTACTTCACCTCAGGACAAGCACCTCTCCAGTGAATAAAATGTGTTTAGAAAAATGAATAAAAGACCACAGACAAGCACTCGGAGGAAAAAACCAAAATTCCTTAATGTTCAGTTTTAAGATTTTTTAGTCCCAGGTAAAATACTTCATTTCATAGGCTGTTTTAACCTGAAATATGACAATTTGAAAAACAAAGCAAATAGAAAAGTAATTAAAAAGTAAAGAAGATCAAATAATGGAGAGAGTTGAGACATGCCAAAAGACAATGAAATAAAACAGAGTAAAAAGCAATGATAAAAAAAAAGAGAAAAATTTCACCTAAGACTTAAACAGATGGAAAAGTAAGAAATTCAGAAGAATGTAACTAAAAATTATTCAGTTAGTACAGCTCTCCTCTATACAGAACACTTTTCACATCTATGTATTTGATTCCCTGCATGAACATGGGTTAGGCACAGAAACTATACAGGGGAGCCTCCTTCATGGATCTTCTTGGAAGAGTAGTGACATAAATTCAAGAACCATGCTTTCCAGTACACTTCCACAAAATATTTAACTTTGTCGTTTAGCATTTGTTGTCATTTGTAATAAGTAATTTGTAATAAGTAATCTCATTATCTCATGCCATAATAATAGAGCCCTTTCCTTGTTTACCTTCATGGTCTTTTTCCTTTCTCAGCTCCCAATGTGTTTAATGGTGATTTTGTATCTTCTTCCAGATCACTGTCAGCTACATGAAATAATACTGGACCAGATGCCAGTTATCCTACTAGATAACCTTCTAGCCCTACTACAAACTGATTCCTTTGACAATAGATTCCCACTACCAGTTACTTTTGGGGGATCTGTCTCTTAGGTAGTTGTTAATCCATTTAAGATGTCTTCTATTGTGCACTAATTTTAAAATCAGAATGTTGTGTATTAATGTGTCAAAATTCCTTTTAAAAGTCTAAATATCTTATTTATCTTTCACTGCCTATATTACAATCTCATCAAAGAATTATATCAAGTGTGTTTAATAAGGACTGTTAGTACTCTTCCTCCAAAATTGCAATGATTGACGCTAATTATATTCCTAGCTTTTTATTCTGTATCAATTAAAAGCTGTATTAACAATTACATTCTTTTTCTCAGAACTGTTGCCAGGTTTCACTACACAGGATTTAACTGGCTTTTAAATATCAGAATGATATCCACAGTCTTCTGAAAATTCCACATGTAAAGCTATTGAATGAGTATTCAATGTGTCTTTTGTTACATCTCCCAAGTGCAAACTTGCTGGGCATTCTGCTTTCAAAATATTAACGAGATACATTTTAACATCCATGTCGAATAGTAAATGTAATTATCTAATAGTTAATTATCCAAGTCTAGGCTTGGAAAATATAGGCACCTCAATTTATAGCTCACACCTATCTTAAGATAGGTCATTAGCAGAGCTGAGACTAATTACCTTTCAGAGATGCCTGGTTTTCTTGCTGGGCAAGAGACTATGTGCACAATGGAGTGTAGGCACACAGCTTAGAAGCTCTGAGAATTAACTTCTAAATGTTTTATGCAGAATAGCATGGTGCCCATCCTGAGAAATTACAAAATGGCCCATTGTTCTCCTGTGCTATGAGTGCATCCTCCTTATTCTCCACAGAGACTACTGAAAAACAGTTGTGTTTTATTGTTGGTGGTGGTTTGTTTGTTTTGTTTTTCTTTCAGGGTTAAGAACAATTTTAAAAGCCACTTCTGTTGATAATGTAGAAAATCAGTGTAAAAAAAAAAAATCAGTGAGAGATCTGAGAGAAGAGGAAGGTTATCTCACGTTAGAAAATCTCTTGTTGATTTTTCTTACTTTCACATACTCAGCACCAGTGTGTGTGTCCCTGTGGCTTGGCCAGGATCACTTGCATGCATCAAGGAAGACAAGGGATGCCAGCAGTCAAGTGCTCATTATGTCATCTTGACTAGTGATAACAGATTTTGGATTTACCTTCTATACTCTTCTGGAATGGATGCAGTTTTGGATCTTTTACCTTATTTATTTTGTCTCACGCCTCATAAGTATTAGACAAAATTCCTGAGTTTCACAGTACTGTTGCTTTCCTTACTTGGATGTTTTATAGCTATTTGTCCTCTACTTCATTCCCTTAATGCTTATCTATGGGTCAGTTTTGCTACCTCTGCATTTGAATGAAATCACATAAATGGCACTCCACAGCAGTTAGCATGTGCCTTCCCTTTTAACCTTCTTCTGCTGTTTGTCCTGGCGCTTTTAGGCAGGAGTACACAGTCACATACACAGACACACATTTCCATTCATAGTTAACTTTAAAATTTTAATTGCTACATTCACCTCACACCTGCAGTAGGAGTATTTTTAACACATAGGCATATTATTTCTTAATTATGACATGTGGCTTCAGGACATCTCATAAATTTTTGTTAAGCAACTTTCAAATTTCTTTCACAATTGTCTGTCTGTATTTATTCTTCCTAAACAATTATGTCTCATAATTTCATCCAGGTTTGTAAAATTCATTCTTTTGAAGTACCAAGTACATATATTACTGTCCCCTGTTTTCCCATAATGGATATAATTAGATCCACTGATCTGTTCATCTTTATTCAATGTAATGAGGCTCAAAATAGAATTACCTTATGCTGGGTTCAATACCTTTTGTGTTAGATAATTACCATCTATCATTTTTAGAAACTTTAATGATGTTTTACTACAGACTGCATACACCCTCCAACATAGTCTTTAAAACTGAAGTCACCAAGAATGGTACATTTTTTCTTTCTAGCTCTAACAGCTAGAAATATAATAGCTCTAACACAGATAATAGTCTTTCTAATATAGACAGCACCCTCATGTCTTTTACCTATACTTTTTTTTTTGTAAACATGTTTTATCTGATTACTTTAAAATTCCAGTTGCATAAATTGTCCCACCTTGTATTTGCAATATCAGTTTATCCTATTTCTCCTCAGCAGTAAGATTTTCAAGTTCCTTAGCTGGCTACTCAGACTCCTGGCACTGATCTACACACACCAGGAAAAGAATTCATCTGCTTTCCCACTCACTTCACAGTTTGTTCACAGCTCGGCTGAGTTTGAACTCAAAAATACTACAAGCTGTTCTGTGGAAAACTTCAAGTATTGTCCATGGCCTGTATGACTTCAGCAGCAGATCCATCTCCTTTAATGTCAGTGAAAAATCTTCCTTTAACTTCAGGGATGGTTGAATTAGACCCCAGCAATCTTGGTTTTCCTGATTTTTCTTATTCTTTCTCTCTGCCAATGCCAGCCTGTTTTAGCTGCAGGGAGGAAAGTGGCTAAGGTGTTTATTCTGTGATCAATGATTGCAATCACCTTATATACTGAGAGAAACTTTAGAAATGTTGTTCTGTCAATCTTTTAGGTCCCATAAGCAGATCATAAGGCAGATAGACTGGTCAGGAGATGCTGTGATAAGATACTCACAGAATCACAGAACGGTAGGGGTTGGAAGGGATTCTGGAGATCATTGAGTCCAACCCCCCCGACGGAGCAGGGACACCCAGGGCAGCCCACACAGGAACAGATCCAGNTCACTGGATGGCAGCACAGCCTAATGGTGTATCAACCAGTCCTCAGTTTTGTATCATCAACAAGCTTGCTGAGGGTGCACTCCACCCCTTCATCCAGGTCACTGATGAAGAGATTGAATAAGACAACCCAGAAGTGACCCCTGGGGAGCACCACTAGTTAGGGGTCACCAGCTGGACTCTGCACCACTGACCACAACCCTCTGAGCTCTGTTGTTCAGCCAGTTCTCAACCCATCTCACTGTCTGCTCTTCTAACCCACGCTTCCTGAGCTTACCCATGAGGATATTATGGGAGACAGTATGAAAAGCCTCGCTGAAGTCAAGGTAGACAACATCCACTGCTCTCCCTGCATCTACCCATCCAGTCACACAATCACAGAAGGCTAACAGATTATAAAATAAGATTATAAAATAAGATAAGCAAGTAAAGTAGTCAGATGGTCTGCACTGCAAAATATATGTCCATTTGATGACAGAAGACACTGATTTTGTTCTTTTCAGATTAATTTAAATAGTCTCCTAAAGATTAGGAAAGGGAACAGAGGAAAGAAAATGTTTCAACAAAAAAAGAAATTGCTGCTATTAAGTGTGACAGCTGATCCCATTGGATGTGCTATTGGGTGAAATATTTGTTCTGAAACTGAAATAATATGCTTGATGCTTAATTCTGCATGGTTCGATGGAAAATGTTAGTTTGCATAAATTTAGAGGTGTCTTCAAGAATGCACTGAATCACACGAAGTAAATCTCCCAAGCAAATTAACTTTTACAGAAACATATGATTTTGCTTGGTCCCAAAGGAGATAGCAGGCTTTGGTAAAAGAATGAGGGCTTTTATTTTCTGTTATGTAGCAGAGAGGAAAAATAGGTGAAAAATAAAGCAGTGAAAACTAAATCAAACATTATTTTGAAAGTCAATAGAGACAAGCAACATGGACTCACTGGCTACTTTCCTATTTCTCACATTACAGCTCACCACGGATTCTTGTGTTTTCACCTGAAGGCAGATGAGTACTCAAGACATCCAGTACAGCAACATGATGCTGAATTTCTGTGAAAATGTGGTCAAAAGACCTTGAGGGGAGGCAGAGAGGGGACTTCTGGAGAATAGAAGCAAAGTAAAGCAGTGGGGAGCCAAATAACTTTGAGTGTGCACTGACATAACAAAAGGAAGAGTTAAAGTGCATAGAAAGTTCAAATTCAGGCTGGGAAAAAGCATTTGGCTTGTTAGGAGTTTTTCCTGAATGCTGCTTATATGGGACAAGCCTCAGTTCTTATTACTTTTAACAAGTAAGGCTAAAGAGGAAATGGGAAAAGCAAAATCCATACTACAAAGAACTTTGTACTGGAACAAACCTTATGCACTTCTGAGAGGTGAAAAGGAAGCCAGGTTACATCTTCTGGAAGCTTGGTTATATTTTCTGAAAACTGGCATAGGATTTGTCATGACTGCATGCAGAATAAAAGGTGACTGAATCCTTCCCTGGCTAACGTTAGTCCTTTCTTTCCTCAGCACAGACCCAACCATCAGTTTTAGGTGGCCTCTTACTCAAGCTGTAATGACTTCCTTAGCTGGGCATATAAAGGGAAAATTTGCCTTATGGCACTGCCTGGAGAGAATACAGTTAATAGTGTGGATGAAAGATGTAAATAGTGGTATACTATTATTTTTGCTCTCTAGGAATCAGTAAAATGATACGGAGTATCACAGTATATTATTCTGAAATAGGTGAGAAAAGCTGCTGTCTTACAATTAGGCTGGGTATAGACAACAAATCTCCTCTTTTAACCTCAGTTAAACCTCACTGGCACCCCTGGAGGCTTCTGCCTGCAAGATAAAAGAAGGAGCAACTGATTTTACCACTGATAGTTCATTGTGCACAGATACAGATAAAACTGAGGTTGTGAATGAATTCCCATAATGGAGGAGTCTCCTATAATGACATAAAAGATACAGCATTCTTAACATTTAACAAAGTAGAATATTTCCCCTAATTTCTAGTAGATTATACAAACATTCCCAACTGTGTTTAATTAATAATAAAGAGAAAAACTGATCAGAAAAGAAATGTGATTGAGTTTTCTGGCATGCCTGGGGTACTCAGCATAAAAGCAAAGTTATTTAAGCTCGTCTTGAAGAAAAAAAAACATGAATACAGTTATGCATTGTGAAACAAGGCATATGACATATAAAATGCATGCCAAAGATGTCTTTTTAAGGTCTCTAGATATAAAATACTTGAAGTATTACTACTTTAGGAGGTATTTCTCATTCTATTTGTGCAGACTGTGACACAGTGTGTCTTGACCTCTGCTAGCCCATGAACTCCTCTACTGGAGTTATAAAGTCAGATATATTCCTTCTCTGGGTTGTGGGTTTTTATTGTTATTATTTTTATTTTCCTCTTTTTTTTATAAATATTTTCTTGATCTGCAGCTGCACTGGGAAGCCAGGGTGCTGTGTGGAAACAATAGCTGAGGATATCTGCATGAATAAACTGGGGACCTTGATTATTCTTTACCTTTGGCAAATACCTCCACTTTATTCTTAGCTTTTAGACACAAATACTGTCTGTATGGATAGAGATAAAAACACTTATTTCATTATTAAAACAAAGTTAAGAAAGTACTGTAAAATTCTGTATATTTTAAAAAAGAGTTTAAATTCTTTTTCTTAAATTGAGCCATTCTGACAATGCAGGGAAAACTCAGCTCTATTGGATCTCTCTTTTGTTCATACTTCAATGTTGAGAGCTGCAGTGATATCATATTTGAGAAGTGTATTTTAAGAATGCATTTAGTTTCTGTTCCTTTCTCCTAAAAAACTTTTATTTCTTACAATCAATTCTTTTTTTTCCTGGCAAAATCCCAAATTATTCATGAAGTGAAATGAATGTATTTTAAGTGAAAACTCAAGGACTACTAAAGTTAGTGAAGTGCCTACTTTTTTTTACTCTCTGGTACTCAGGAAAATGATCCCATCTTAGTGTCTATGAATTGGATTGTTCTCATCCAACTTCTGTCTAAAACAGACATTTCATGAATGAGTACACTAAGTAGCAGAAAAAAAATACATGACAGATTGACCTTGCTTTGATGCACACTTACTAGGAATGGGATTCCCAACTTCACCTCTCTAAATACAGCAAAAACTAGAGCTAGTCTGCTAGCTCTGGAAAGGATGGATAAAATAAGGATCACCAGGGGACTATTCATTCCAACAGTATAGGGCACTTATTTTAGGATTTGTGAATCCCCATTAGAGATGCCTAACTCTCTAGTTCACCTGTGAAATTAGATGAATTTCTTCACAAAGGTCATGAAACTGTGAGGTGCCCTGGAAGAGCAAAGAAAGAGCAGGGAGATGGATGACTTTGGAACAGGACTGCACCAAGGGAGTCAGGAAGTGAAGGAAAAAGGTGTCAGTAGGTAAGCTGGAGAACACTGGAACATAAGGTTGTGAACCATATGAGGTAGTAACAAGGGGTAGGAGAATAAGATGGGCAAGAGGCTGAGAGGAAAAATGACTGATACAAGAAATACTTAACCACAGGCATAAGGCAAGAGTAAAGAGAAGGCTAGGGGGAAAGTATGAATTATGCAGCTGACTAGCCTTTCTGATTAGGAAAGGAAACTTTCAGTGGCAGAATGGCAGATTCTCACAATTTGGGAGATAGCAAAGGGTCTTTGAAATCTTATCCAAGCAGCAGAGGGAAGCCTACAGTTTTGTGCAGGTATTTTATTTGCAACTTCAGATGACAGCAATAAAAAGTACAAACGGAAGATCTCTGGGAGCAGATGGCTTTCCAGCAAAAGTGAAAAAAGTCAGCAGGCAAGCAAAAGCAACAAGAGCAGGAGTGGAGAACTCATTTTAAACCCAATTAAAACTTAGAAGAAGATTTTTAGGTCCCTTAAAGGAAGGTGGCTGGGAAGATGTCATATGGAGTTGAAGAAATCATGCAGAGAGCAAGACAAGAGAATTACTTCAGAATTTAGTGAGATGGAATAGATCTTAGTGGCAGCTTCTAAACAATCAGTAAAACTTCTAACAAACAGTAAACTGAGGGAATTAACAGTCACTATAAAAGAAAAAAGATAATTTCTTATAAATATAACTTTTATAAAAGAGAAATAATATACCTTGCATCATATAATTCTTATACCCATATTTGTGTTTCTTCATGCTTCAGTAGAACTATTCATAATTTCTGGAATTCTTACATTTTAGGCTGAAATAATCAAACTAGAATAGGTTTTAAAAAGGAAAAAAATCCCTCCTCTGCTTATCAGCAAGGAACTAGCCTGAATCAAACATGTTTCTAGAGGGGAAAACCAAGCAATAAAAACCCTATCATGAATGGAAATACACATGTACAGTAAGGGCAAAAGCTGTAGCTACCATTGCTACTGATAACATAAAACAACCGAAAAAATGCTTGCTCTAGGGACCTACAAAACATAATCTGATGGCACTGTTCTTTCTGTCAACTCAAGAAATGGACTGAGAGAAATTGAAACGGATAGCAGAGTATGAGTTGAAGTGAATGTTTCCTCACTTTGACTCATATGCTTATATTTTTGAGAAGTAAATATTAAATTCGATTTTTTTTTTGTTAGCTATTTAGTGAACACATCATTGTACATATGGCAAAACTAGTGCCACTGGCCAAGAACACAGAGAAACATTGCCTTCCAAGAAAAATGGTGTGTGTGGGGAGAAGAGGGAGAATAGATGTAAATAGAAGTAAATTTCCTTTATTTAGCTTTAGGGGCAAAACATTTTATACAGCTTACTGTGCTAAAAATAGGCTACAATATATAATCTTCAGTACTGTGTGTACGCAGTGTTTAGGGCTTTTTTCCTCAAATAGCTCCATTTGCTCATTCAGACAGAGCTTGTGCCATTTCCGTGAATCTCCTACTGTCAGGAATTATACACAATAAAGTAAACTGTAGATTAACTCTCTACAGATTGTGTGGAAGAAGCTTTAACATTTGGAAAGTCTCCTATCAGTACATTATAATAATTCAAATATCCCTTACTTTCAGCATTAAATTCTCATCTACACCTGCAGATGTTGAGCTTGTCAGACTTTATGCCTTGATGAACCCTAAGGCTCACTCTTTCTTTCTATGAGAAAATGAATTTCCATCTGAAAATTTGATAATGGAAGTGAAGGAAGTTTATAAAAACCAGGAAAGAAATGCAAACTGACAAAATATTTGCCTTTCTGCTGCCTATTACTCTGTTATTGCCATCTTGGGATGCATGTTATAGTGGGAGGAGCTATATGACTAAATACAGTTTATTAAAGCAAACTTGCTGAGGTTACACATCTCATAAGTTTAAGAATAGAGACAGAATGAACATTTTTAAGACAAATATTTTCCATCGGTGATATCTAATCGGCAGCATGTGCTATAAAGAGGCAAAAGTGTACAAATGATCTCAGCCACAGAAGGCTGGTAAATAATTGTAAGTAGGTAATTTGGGCTTTGTTTTGAAAGGTAACTCTCAAACATAATATTGCAGCAATAAAGTAAGAAGGTATAACACAGAAATTCAAAGTTGCCTAATAATAGTGTTTTTAAATTACGTGAATTAAAAAGGGAGGAATTATACCACCTGTTTGCATTCAACTTGTTCAAAATGCATGGTAGATGAAATTGGTTTTAGTGTAGCGGGAAAGTACGTCAGCTATTCCCTTCACCTGAGGGAGCCAGAGATCCTTGTTCTGCAACAAGTTGTGGTGCATTGGGTTCTCCCAATCATAGCTTTCAAGCAGCTGACTCTTACTTGATTTTGTTTGATAACATTTCCTATTTACACATTTATTTCAAAGGGTGTCATTTTCATAATGCTACTGTTTATCTTTGATATCATGGTTCTGTCATTCTCCTTCTTGACCATCTGGATTTTTAAGATGGAATGCCCACTTTAATGGCTGAATATTCTAAAAGTACTCTTATCACATTCGTCTGCTGATTTATCTTGTGCTCAGCTCCTACAATGGGTCTCAATATCAAGGAGAATCCATTCCATACAGAAAAGAAGAGAGGAAACTGAATCAAATGTCACGCTGATTTATCTCAGGCCACATTTAAACAAACACTATTTTGTAAAGAGTTTCTGCAAAATAGAAAACATTTTGAGACTTATTTTCAAAAAGGTTTTCATTATTGGAGCACCTGTATGTCCTTGATCAGAGTCCCATTGTGCAGGTGCTCAAACAGGGTACAAAAACATGGTCTGTTCTCCAAAGAATTTAAAATCCAGTGGTAAGGTAACAGCAAAAAAATATGGGCAGACGGGGGGGCGGATCAAGGAAACCACAAGTCAATACTGGAAACTGAGTTGAGAGTAAATGGTGGTTTCAGTATAGCTTATAACTGTGAAATTTTCATCTAAAGGACAGTTCTAAGAGAAGCAGAGGAGTGCAACTAAATATCATCATATAAGTTTACAGGAATGCTTGTTTAAATATTTAACAAATTGACAATGATAATTGTAACTGGAAGAACAGATATCTAAGACAAGAGAAGCAGAAAGGTAAGCAATGCTTGCAAGAGCTGGTGGACATGTGGCATATGGAACTGCATCAGCTTTCCATGTGGTTGTGCCTGGGCTGAGCTTGGCAAGGTCAGGGAAGAGTGTGCTACTGTGTCCACCAGATGGGGAATTATTAGCTCTCAGAGAAGAGTTTTAACCTTGTACATTGGTAAATCATATATTTATGAGATTTTAAAGGAAAAATCAGCAGAAACTGGATGTAGTCTGAGTGTGAGGGTTTAGAAAGATGCCTGACTGAAAGCTGCTGCCAGATGATAGGCCTGAATGGCAGAAAGGACAGACATTCACAGTTGAATAAAGGCTGATGTGGGCAGACTCTAGATGGAAGGCAAGGAGCACTGTTTGGCTGCTTCTACTGACTGTTGAACCATTACTTTATGTGGGCTACAGAGTGATCTAAGTAAGATGTGAACTTGAACTAGCCTAGGAAAACTTTGCCACCATCACACTCTCCCACAGGTGGTGAAGGATGTGATGCCTATCAGCAGTGTTTCTAGCAACCCTGACAGCCTGAGTTTGCTGCAGTTAACAGTCTCAGAGAAGAAGGCATGAGGCAGATGTTCGTGAGGAATCACCAGCATTTGTTGTGTCCCTAGCTATGGACAGCAGTGGAGAGCAGAGGAAATCTTGTCATGACCCTGTGTAAATTTGTATGAAAAATTCTTCAATGAAAAATAAAAATAGATGTGTTTGTAGTTACCTACCTACCAATGCAAAAGCTTTTTTTAGACATTAACAGTCCCAGAGTGGACCATCTCCTGAGTGGCTTGAAGGTTTTGTAAGGATGAAAGAAAAAGAGGTCAGGGAAGAAAAGGCACAATGTTCTGGTTTATGAAATGTATCATTTATTTTATATATGTCACTGGAGAAATGCAAACTGACACATCCTTTTTGCAAAACCTGACCTTGAATGAATGTCAGTGTTTAAAGCTCATGGGTGGAGATGTGCTTTCACTTCATTCATGTAACTGTACTTAAGGAAACTGAGATATAAAATAGCAGAACTACTGATGTCCCCACTAAGGGTATCTGTTCACAAGCCGAACTTGGCAGAATGCCAAACCAACTCACAAATTCCACTTAATGCAAAAGTTTGTGTTATTAATGGCTAGAAAGCACTGCCATAAGAAGAGCTGAGCTCGTCTCTCCTAGAACCAGCACTAAACTTCACACCAGGACCTTCATGCCTGTTCCCTGCTGTGACTCCATCAGACCTATGGGGAGCTCCCTCTCACTGAGGGGTAGAATGAGGCAAGAGGGGGGCCCCCAGCATGAGGTCGTGTTGTTTAACTTTGAACAGAAGAGCTTTGTTCATAGCCTGTACTAGCAAGTAAGTTAGAAAAGTGATGGAAATCAGTGTCCAAGCTCTCAGCTGTGCCTGTGCACTCTTCTCTGTCATCAACACAAACTGGGTAGTGACAAAACTGCCATTTTGCACTGAAATGCAGCAGTTAGGATAAGCAATAGAAAGATCAATGTGTTCTACTACTTGCATTGGATGTCCATGCCCAGGGGCTGGCAGGAGCGGGCTGCAGAGCAGCCTCTGTGAGGAGAGGCCAGGGCTGCCCTGTCCTGGACACTGCCAGTTCCTGCCCGCTCCAACAGACCTCCCGCAGTGTCGGGAAAAGGCTTGGGAACAATGATCCTGACCCAATATGAGTTGCAATCATGTTCAGCTTTATTGTTTCCCTACCCATGAGTATATATGCTTTGCCTAAAACCAATTGCTCAGTCACACTGTCCATGGACCTAACAGCATCCTAATTGGTGGGCACGCAGCAGGCTCATCCTTAAGGCCTTTCCCACACTCATAGTGTCCTGTATTCAGCATCTTATTTTCTGCCTTTGAAGTTGTGCAAACTGCCAGGATTCTCTCTGTTCTGCCTTCGAGGACGGCTAAGGATGCCTGCTTGTGCCCCCACGCACTTACTCAGGGGCCCAGGCCCAGGCCTCTCGTGCACATGTACACAGGGCCCGAACACAGGCCTTCCAGGCCTCTCGTGCACATGTACACAGGGCCCGAACAAAGGCCTTCGGTCTGGCCTGTTCACCCCATGCTGACGTGTTCATGACCTCCTTGTTTGTGTAGCCATTCCCCGACACCGCAGGGTACTGCTGAGGCCCTCAGCCAAGATGGTTGCACCTCAGTGAAAGCATGGGTGAGAAAGGGCTGAAAATGCCACAGAGAGAGAAGGAAGGAGGCCATATAGGAGTCTGGAGTGAAAGAGTGAAGCAAGGGAAAGACAGAAAGAAGGGGATTACTTTAATGTTTGTCTGTTTCCTAATACCAGAAGCACTAATTAAACATACAGTAACTATCAATAAAGTTAATTTTTCCCAATTGATGTCTGTTTTGCCCACAACTTTAACTGGTAAGTGAGCTCCCTGTCTCGATCCGTGAGCTTTTTCTCTCCTGTTCTATTTGTTGTCCCCTGCCCAGTGGGGAGGGGTGGATGGGAGTGAGTGAGCAACCGGGTGGGAGCATGGCTGTTAGCCAAGGCTAACCTGCCATGCTACTGTATGCTTACTTGCTAATTAATTTGTCCTTTTACAGACACAAAATTTCAACTACCAGCTAGTTCATGTTGGAGAATTACAGCCTCATATTTGTAAAACAACTGCTCTAAAAGATTAATAGCAGTGTGTTTTCCAGGTGAAAAATATTTTCAAATTTATATGTCAAATGAACACTCCACAAGAAGTCTCAGCTTGCAAGAAACAGACATTTGCAAATTCTGCAAGACTTTCCTGGCTAGAATATGTCCAACTGGACATCAAGCCCAGAGTAAGTATGCTACACATTGCAGTGACTTAGCCTCTGTTTCTAAGAATAAGCTGCCAAGATAATATGGTGGCTTTGAAATTTAGTTGCTGAAATACACAGATTTCAGAAGTGCTAACCAAGAAGAGTTTCATCTAAAGTTGTTGGAAATGATAGGTAATTGACACTGCTAAAAATCAAGTGTCAAATAAATACTTTCCTGAAAAGTAAGGTTATAAATTGAGGTTCTGAACAGAATTGTTCCAATTTCTTTAAGCACATCAGTGCTTCTGGCTACTGTTATCAAAAGGATGTAAAATTAGACAGCTATGCCAGTAAAGGAGGAAAAAAAAAAGTTATATAAAATAAAGGCATTGGTTAAGAATGAATAATTTTAAATATATGTATCTTACACCAAGTGTCATTGAGATATTCAGATTTAATGCTGAGGTCGTATGTTAAAGTCCATGTTTGTGTTATTATGCTTTAGAATGTCTCACTCTCATCTCATTGGAGATAATTAACTCATATGGAAAATAGCTTTAAACTTACTGACATAATGAATTATAGACCATCGTATATTAGTTACAGCTCAACTATTGGGACTACTGGAGTCGTTTATGAGGGAGACAGAGAGAGAGACCTCCTGTAACTCTCTTGCAACTCATCTCTTAGGAAATGAAATTTTGGGCCTGTGGTATGGGCAGGAATAATCTAAGGCTGCTTTAACTTCTGAAGACTTCTAATATGTAATTTTAACATCTAGAAGGCTGCAAGAATTGCAGTACTTTGGTCTATTACTTGTGTAACCCATATACTTGTTTCTGGGATGCTTCAAGAGCAATCATGGTGCTTTCTGAACCAATTGTCCATATGTTGGGGACAGTCTCTATGTCCAGGGAATAAGCTGTGGAGTGGTTGTGTTATATAACAGCTCCTACTTGCTGGGAGATCTGACACAGAGGGGCTATGGAAAAGTGATTTGCCACTCCTAACATTTCCATAATAGTTACTGTAGAATATGGTGGTGTAAAACCCTTCATTGCTCCCTCCATCTGTTCATCGCCCCGAAGATGTGACAAGCAACATAAACTGCAAAATCTACAAAACAACAACTTAAATGCCATGAGAAGAATCCAAATATTTCTTTCTCGAATAAGAAGCAATTTTAGTTGAGCCACCTTTCTATGTTTAAAAGTTTGGGCTTCAGAACACTTTTAGTGTTTGCAGCTGACCAAGGCCAAAGTAGACTGATGCAGTCCATTCTCTAATGAAATTTAAGGGAATGGCATTTAACTCAAGATCATTCCAGTGCACAGTACTTACATCTCAAATAAAGAGATTTCTGTGAAGTAGATATAATGTCATTGTTGCATGATAGCACATTTTTGATGAAAAGCTTTTGTGGATTGGGAACAGAAGGAATATATATCCTGTATGCAACCTTCTTTGTGCTGTATGAATATGTGCTCAAAATTGAAGAAGTCTACTGCAGAGTCTGAGCTGAAATAAAAGGTTATATGAAGTAGTGGCATGTGTCTGGAAACTTCTTTTTCCCCTCAAGAAAAAATCCAAAAAGAAAACCAGAGCACAAACATGTTACAGAATCTTCTTGCCTAAAATGTATCTTTTATCAATTGTACTGCATAATGGTGACATTCTATCATAGGAAAACCAGATCCGAGTTTAGATGGCTCTCACCAGGCTCTAGGCTTCCTTGGGGTCTCCAGTTGTAGCTGTGTGGGTTTTTGGTTGCAAACCTATGAAAAATAAATTTGGCCAGTATTGTAGGTGCACTTCAGCTAAAAGCATATTTATTGTCATTTTTATCTGTGTCACAATAGTCCTACAGTCTTGGAATTTTACTTTGTGCTGTCATTTTTTGACTAGCTCTGTTTGGAAACTTGAATTATTTAATGGTCTTAGGTTAGATATCAGGATTGGGGATCTCCCTTTAATTCACAGTAGCGTTCTTAATGTAAGGGGTGTTTACACACCTTAAAAAGATGTTCACCTTTATATCTTTTGGGGCATGCCTGCTACTTGTCACTGTTTTCCATGTAAGTCTTTGGGAGTTGTTGATACTCAGTAAGGACACTAAAGATTCAGTCTATATCTTAAGGAGATGAAGGCAGGTAATTCAGAGGAAGCACCATAGAAAAATAAATATTAACTATGAAATATTCTCAAGTGAATCTTTTAGAATTGCATAAATAAAAATGAGCCACAGTGAAACACATGATGTAAAGTATCCACAATGACACACTGTGAAGGATGTACAGAGACACATTCATTTTTTAAAATGGTGATTATTGAAGTGTTGAGTCTTTTCTAAATTCATGTACAATATATAGAATATAATTGTGAGCATATTTATGACCACTATTGTAATGAATATTAATTTATTATTGACATAATTATTAATAATTAGTAATACTAATTCCATTATTGTTATTCCTAGAAACACCTGCAGTTGACAAGCACCCTATTGTATCATTCAGCCCATGGAACAAGAAAATTGCCTCTGCCATATGTATTTACAATCTTTGGAAAACCTAATCTCTGCAAAAGACAGGAGACAAAAGATGGCACCGTTAGGCATCGGATGCATTGAATCAAAGGGGACATTTGGTATGATTTGATACATCATGTTTTTCCAAACATCCAGGGAAGAATTGTGTGTTTGTAATACACTATATTTTAAAGATTGTACAAGCATGATAATTCTGAAGTGGTCTGGAGCTGCCTGGCAAAGTGGCTGACATTTTTTGCACTGTTAAACTTGTTTGTGCTTGAGACCTAAGTGAAGAAAGACTCGTGATGATTACAGTTATGCTGGGATGAAAGTTACATCACTTCTTGCTATTATTTCACTTCTTCCTTTTCTCTCTCTTGGTTTCTATCCATTCTTTGTTGTCTTGTACCCCTCCACGACACTATAGACAGACTGCCTTTAACTTTGGCTTTCTCTTTCTTTGGCAAACATTCTCCATACTGTTTGCAACAATCCTCCTACATGTGGCTGGCAAAAAAAGATAGACTTTACTGTCCTTTGGTTCTGCTGTGAAATGCTGTACCATTAGAATTTAACTCCCTTCTTCCCTGCAGTTGTTGCATTGCTTATGTATCCACCACTACTGTACAAATCAGTTCAAAAACTGTTGGCCTTTTACTGCTGATGCAATTTGCATCACTCTGCCAGATGATGCTGTCCATTTTCCCTTAGGAATTAACTCATCTTTATGGTCTCTGTCCTTACCTAGGTTAACCAGATACAAGTTTTCATTTGCCGGTGCAGTGTCAGAATATGAAGCATGTTTCCCTGGAAACTTCAAATATCTGAAGCAATCATTTACACATACAATATCATCACAAAATGTGCACTTTTTCTCATTTGTAGTTAAAAAGAAAAAAAAAAGTAAAAATCTCTACCTGTTTGTTTGAAAATATTTGCACTTTAAACACTGTTATGAAAACCCTTTTATTTAGTTTCAGAGACCAAAGAATGAATTGTTCCTATGATAAACCTGGATTGTGAAATAATTTCACTTTTACAGTAATTGTATGCACTAAAATTACTGCTTAGAACACCAGAATTCTGCTGAAATGTTTACCTCTAATTGTCATGCAAAACACTTCTGCCCTTTCCTCTGGGTAGGGCAAAAACAACTGTCATTTTAGCATAGACTGTCTGCACCAGTCAAGAATGTTTGGATTGGTTTAATCATTCTGTTCACAACTCTGACTTTCTCTTCAAAGCTATTCATAAAAATTTCTTCAACCTGCTATTTTTTACTGACAAATGCCCGCTCAATATTCTCTCCTCTCTCCTCCTCTTCTGCCTTTCCCCTTCCCTTTCTCTGCTCTCCACCCTTGCTACTAAACCAAATGCTAAGGCATTGGGTGATAGGAAAAATACACACATGCATACATATGTGCTTGCATATGCACACAGTTTCACAAGTCGTTAGACACTTCAGATGTGCTCTTAATGAAAGCACGACTCCCAGGCTTTGCCTCCCCCATCCTTAGAAGCTGTATCCAGCTGATCTTTTGATGCCAATTTCTAACATATCTGACCAAATGAGGTCTAGTAGCAGTATGCATTACTCAGCATGCTGAGAGTTTTGACTAAGACCTTAGTTGCTGATCTGATTGGATAATTTTACTTAGATTTGTCCTGCTTTTAAATAGGCAACTGCATGGTTGACAATGTTTTTAGACTGTTATCAGTCTCGTTTTTAACTGGAAGATATAATAGTAATAATTAATAGTAATTGTGTACATAACATTCAGGAATTCTTAGGCACTTTGATGTATTTACAAAGGCATTATTACTTTTGTTTTTCAGAAAGGAAAACAATGGTTGAGAGGGAACGTGACTTGCTAAAAGGTCATATGGTAAATATTGACAAAATTGACTTCCAGAATGAAATCTTGGCTTTGGTGAAATCAAAGGCAAAACTCACAGAGACAACAGTGGGCTCTCATCCCAGACTCCTGTCCTGACTAGATGCTGCTGAAGGAGACTGAAGATAAAATGTGCTACTAGGATGTCACTGGGGTATTTTAGGATTTCACACTTTCATTCACAGCTGAGCACTTTCTGAGTGTGATATGATACTGTGCCCTAGATGTTATTATACTGGTTCTCATGTGGTGGTGCTCATGTTTGAAAATACAGTGGGGTTAGAAATATGTCCTTTTTCTCCTCCTTTGCAGAGCTGAGAGATGAAATGGATACATAAAAAGATGCTCATTGGCATAACCACAGACTTGTGTGACACTTGTGGAAGGATTGTTTTTCTGTAGCTGAAGTGCCATAAGAAGTATTTAAGTAACAGTTACTGGAACTAGATGTGTCTGTGGATATTGCTTTCTTCCTCTCATGCCAGACAGAAAGTTAGTGGTAATGATAGAATTACATAAGGAAATGAATCATGAAAAGTGAGAAAAAGAATCTGAAACATTTAATGCTAAATTTAAAGATTCTGAAAGATACTCAAATTCCACACAGAATTCTGGGACCAAATAATTTCAGCGTTTTCAGTCTATTTTCTTTAACATTGACAAGTATTATTACATTTCTTGTGCTTTATGTTCCAATTTATATCTAGTCTAACTTAAATGTCAGCAATTTTATGTCTGACGTCAGTCTGGCTCTTACTAGCCTCTTTTTATTAGATGTTTACCTCACATTTCTATCAAAACACCTCTGTCACTGAATTCAAATACACTTATTAAAGATAATGTCTGCACTTCCAAAACAGGTGCAATCACTACCTTTTCATTTTCACCTAGTTTAAATATTTTTAAAACTTTAGCTAACATCTCAATCCTTTTTTTTCCTTTGAAACTTATGGAGAAAGGTGGATGCATGTTAGTAATAAATTCATAGAAATCTTTTAGAATATTGTGAACTGATGGCATGGTTAAGTAAAAATAAAGCAGGCTAAATGATGATCAGGTTTTTCAGATGATGCTTGTAATGAGTGGGGAAGTAAAAGGTTACCTGAATGGCATTTGTTACATTCCATGCTGCTTCCCAGCTGGTGATCAGTTTGACCTGGGCTGCTGGCTGGGGAGCTGGGGACTTGTAGTCTGGATCCTGGTGGCAAACATCAAGCTCAAAGTTCAGGGGACCATCTGGTTCCTCTCTCTCCTCGCTGTGAGCTCTGTTCAGTTCATCTCTTCTAGCAAAATTCACACGCTCTTCATCAGTGTCTAGGCAGCTGTCCCATCTCACCATTCCCAAAAAGAGAGATGGTGTTTCCCTAAAGCAGTTGAAAAGAGATGAAAAAGTCTGCTTCAGGTGAGCCATACTGTATATTAAATTATAATCTTCCCCTACATGTCTTTATTGTATTCAGCAGTTGTACATTGTCAATCCTTTTGTTAGGTTAGCCTTCATTTTGTAGCTACAATTAATTAAGTTTATTGTTCTTAGTTCATTTATTTGTGCTGGTTTCAAATACCAGCTAAAGAAATATCTCCAGGCTCCTCAATGTACTGCCCAGAGTAGTCTGCAATGAGATTTAGTAGTCTGCAAGCTGCAATTTACAATTCAAATCCATTTTCCTTTTACCTATGGTATCTATGTAGATCAGTCATTCATGAAGTATCTACAGGTGGCTGCAAGAATT
Organism: Chloroceryle aenea; assembly: GCA_013399075.1. Taxonomy (NCBI): domain Eukaryota; kingdom Metazoa; phylum Chordata; class Aves; order Coraciiformes; family Cerylidae; genus Chloroceryle; species Chloroceryle aenea. The sequence continues at coordinate 363,864 of VWZY01004669.1, forward strand.
TCTTCCTGGAAATTATGCATGTTTCTAATACAAATAAATAGTTCTGCCAAAAGGAGAAAAAATGCTTCATTAAATACTAGAGTTGATGGACTGACTGCTAAGTAAATGAATGTAAACAAGTTCACTTTTCCAGATGTGAGAATTTTCTGCTGTAATTTAGTGTCTACAGAGGTCAGTAGAACTTAAAAAATGTTCTTTAAAAAGCTCAGAGTTCCAAGAAAGAAAAAGTAGCTTGTTCATAACTATATCTAATTCATAGTTGCTGGCAACAGTTAAAAGAATAACATAGAGTTGTGATTGTATGTTTACTGTATGGATATAAATGGCAACACATTATGATTATTCACACTTCAAAATCCTAAAAATGACATTTATATCTTCTTTCCTTGCATGGCCTATCAAATTTGTGAAAGTATGGTAAAGAGAGAGACTTGGGTTGTGCAGTTGGAGGATTATTTCTTCACGGTTTCTTTTACTGTTTTCCATGCCTGCTTACTTCCATCTTTGTTTCTTTCTTAAGAGTATTAGATTTTAACAGCTCTATTTCTACATTTACAACTGAATAATTGGTAAAGCACTGCTGATTACACTGAATTAATGTATTTGCTTCTAAAGGGTCTGAACTGGACCATGTGAGATCAGTTACAGTCCTTGCTTGCCCTAGCATGTCCTTCCTGTTTTCTAGGTAATCCTGCTCTGGCAGGAGGGTTGGACTGGATGATCTTTCAAGGTCCTTTCCAGCACCTAACATTCTGTGTTTCTGAAATTTCAGGATTTTTCAAAACAAATAAGTTTGTATTTCTGAACTCAGGACTTTTCTGCCATATATATGAACTGCAGTTTCCCTAGTAACCAATGGATCTTTCCCAGTTCCAAGATGTAATGTCCTTCATGCTGGTCTTGTCTGGTTTTTTCATATGATTTTAGGATTAACTAAACATGGAGACAACCTTGACTGTTCTGTGTTTTATGATCAGACAGTGAAACTTTTGTTGTCATCACATAATTAATATTCTGAAGCTCTCCACAGTTTATCCATCTGTTCTAAAACTAGACATATATCAGAAATAGAGAATTATGTTCCTGTACCTACCCTGTTCAAGTCTCACCACTGACATCTGTATGTGCCACATCCATGGGTTTATTGCTGAATGCTCTCTAGTTGATACAAATGTTAATGTTGACCTGAGCTGACCAACAAGTGGCTCTTGCTTGTCAGGATACCTATTTATTGGTATTTCTGGAGGCCAAAGTGCATATCACTGGCCATCTCACAAACATATCACAATCTCCTGGAATAACTGCAAAGGTGCTTCAAAATACAGCTATGTTTTTTACAGCAAATTTTGACCTCTGTTTGGTCCTTCTCTCATCAAAGCCATTTCAATAGAAAGATTCAGGCAGACTTTTCAGTGCTCTATGATAGGTGCATATACTGCTCATATTCAGTAAACCTGGTAACAATATCTATCTAGAGAAATAAAATTAGGTGGATTTTCCTAATATATACAGAATGGTCTGAGATACACAAATGGAACCATGGGAAGTGGCAAATATTAGTACTTATCTTCAGTCTATTCTTGAGTATTACTTCCATAGATGTTTATATTTCTGGACAGAAATAAATAGTTGTCATTGACTTTACCTCATGTGAAAGGCATAACCTCATGGGCCACACAATTAGCATTTAGAAAGCCATTTTTTTATTAATTAAATACAGATATGAACCATTTTAACATCCCGAGGAACTGCATTGCATCGAATGCACAAGTTGTTCAATTACAAATGATGCATCATATAAGAAATTGAATGGTTTATCTTGTATTTGTAGAGGCTTTTCTGTCTAAAAGAACTTGCCAAGAAACCAATCAGGGCTGCTTGTTTGTTTGGTGTATTTTTTATTTTTAATTTTATTTAGTTTTGGGGTTTTTTTTAAGTTTGCTTGCTTTTTCCTTTTAAATTAGTCAGGATTTCATTCAGCTATCTTAAGAGATGTGTAAACAAGTTTAGGATTGGAGAGATACCTCTGGAAATTGAACCATTTCATTTGCCTGTGTATGTTTAGAGAGGAATTACCCAGTTTTATCCAAAGCTCTTGAACAGCAGTGGAAAGAATTCCTTTTTCAGACTTCTTATCTGCCAGACACATCACATCTGGAAGTCAGAAAAATTAAATAACAATTTAAAATGTTCCTTCACAGTTTCACAGAAGAACTTAAAAACCAATGTAATATCTATTTAAATAAACCCCAACTTTGAGTTAGTTTAAATTCACTGCTTCCCTGTTGACTACCAAATACAAATACATTTAAGTTTATACGTTTCTAGAAGTATCTAAATTCTACTAAAATATTTATGTTCCATCTCACAAGTTTTGTATATTGTTTGGGTTATTTGTTTCAATTAAATATAATTTTTAATAATTGTACAATATTTATTTATAATACTGCTTAGAGATCCTAGCAGCCACCTCTGGATTAAGTGTTTTAAAATCAAATAGTGGGAGATAGCTTCTTTATGAAAGGTTTACTAAAGTTCAACAAGAGAAGACAGAGAGAGACCTGGCAATCTGGGAGTCTGTTCTTTTATATTTATTGTGCTACTTCCAGGCCATTGGAAATAAACAGCAAAGGCAAGAAATGAGAACTGGATTCAGTCAAAGGGTAATCCAGTTTTCATTTTTCCCATGCACTACTTTTGCTAGATTGTCTTTCTACAGATGTTTTTTATCCACACAAGCCAATATTATGAGTTTAATTAAAACATGTCTTATCTTAGGAAAAACTTCCTGATTTATGGTAGGCCATAAGTATGATTATTATCATTGTCCACGTCACCTATTCACCTATTTCTATTTCAGTACCTAAATCGAGATTAAATTTTCACTGTAAAGCAGCAGACTGTCACTCTGATTCATAAACTAGAAAGGGCTAAATTTCAGGAACAGAAAGAGTGGGTGGAGAGGCTTGGAAAAGATATCTTTCTTGGTCAGTTGGATTTCACAGTGCAGCTGCTTATGCTTTAGGGAATTAGGTCTTCAGAGCTGCCACTTGCTTTGACCATGTTTTCTTCAAAGTCCATTTGACTGTATGATCCTTCATTTATACCCTTCAAGGACAGCATTTCAGAACAGCAATGAAAAGCAGGTCAACAAAATAGTTTCTCAGCCTCATACACTTTTATCTCATATGCTCCTGACTTTAGCAGTGTATTTACAGGCCTTTTTATATAATCATGAATCCTGTCTCTTCCTTATAATCTCATTTTCACTGTTGGGTATGGGTTTTGTTCAAGTACTAATGTAGTAGCATGTCATGGCTGCTTAGCATACTCTTTTACAAGGGGGAAAACCTCTCTCAACATAAAAGGTATCTTATGTAGTCACTGCTCTTAGTCATGAGGCTAGCTGGGGCAAAAATCAGCACTTCTAGATATGCAAGACATTCTCTCCAGAATAGATGTCAGCTTTGAAGATACACACTGCTATTACTTCCATACTAGAATCAGCTCATAACTAAAAGCCTTTTCAGTCTTGCTGTGTCCATGCACTAAGCCCATGTGTAAACCTTGGTCCAAGAGCATGAAAATTTGAGAGTTAGGCCAAGACAGATGTGTGATGTATTCCCTGAAGCTCTATGACGGAGAGATCAGGAATGCAGGTGCACTACTCAGTGCCCATGTTGCACAGTTTAGTACACCCTGGTTAGCCCACTCTTCAACACAAGCTCAATAGGGTCCTTTTTGGTAAAGAAGCTGGTTTTTTGTGGTTTTTTTTTTTTAATATTAATCTAACTTTCAGTACTCCCTGAATGACTTTAAGCTAAAGTAGAGATAATAGGGGAAAATGGCAAAACACATGAAACAAGAGTGGTCAATTTGACAGGCATATTCCAGAAAAATATCACAGACTATCCATCCACCCTTTGCCTTGTGTTAATGATGACTGAGAGAAGTAATTTTCTGGAAGTGAAATAAGGATTTCAGTCTGGGTACTGTGGATTCCTAATACAAATGTTTGTAACATTTTTTCACACTTGTAACTGATGCCTCATATGAATGCTCAGGTTTCTTACCAGATCTCATTTTCTTCAGGAGTTTCTGCCAATTATACAAATCTGAAAAGCAAACACAGAGAAGGCATAGCACTTGATGAAAGATAATATTCATAGTTGATTGTATGTTTGTGGAAAGACTTTTTGCCTTCACTTATATTTATTTGTGTGCTCTTGTAAGGTTTTCTGTATATTGCATATTACTCTGACAACCCTTTATATAGTTATGGAAAATTATCTTCATGCATGCAAATATATGTAAGTATATGACTGCAAATTTGTGTGGCACTTCAGAAGTGCATGAAAGCGAAGGTCCCTCCTCTGAGAAGATAAACTCTAACCCAGACAGAAAAGAGTCCATGTGGAACCAATTTAACACAGAAAGGAAAAAAATGGAGAGGTTAACACTGAACAGATAAGTAATGGAAAGTTTCTTGAACTTGTTCCTTGGCCAGAGTTTGTAGAGGATAGTTCTTGTCAGAGGAGGAGCAGGAGCTATTGAAAACCTAAGGGACATGAAAGGAATTAAGCTAGTAGTAGAGGGATAAAGAAAGCAGTAGGAAAGCAGCTTTGAAGAAAGGTACATCTGCATGTTGTAAGAGAAAATAAGAACAAGCATAGAGACAGGGAAGAAACTGGAAAGATCAAGTGTTCAAGGGCAGGATGTCACACTCTGAAGAACTTTGTTACTTATTTACATAGAATATTGTCTAAGGCATGCCACAAAATCTCCATATGTAACTAGAATTGTGAATCCTTTGCCGAGTTTCTCAGAGTTGCTACACACTAAGATTGTTTCTATTCTTGCAATAGAGAGAAAGAGAATCTGTTCCAGCAATTTTCACAGTTAAGAATATTCTGCTGGTAAAAGAAATATAATTTGTAAGGAACAGAAAGAATGCCAAAGAAGAAGATGGAAAGATACTTCAACAGGCTATTTAAACATGTCCCAGAAATCACCCTCAAGAAATATACCATCTCCAAATCAAGCTCACAGGAGATGCAAATGTCAGAAGTAGTCACTGACTTCAATTCAGACTATTTGTACTTATGCTTTAGGATGTAGTCCCTAACTGTATAAAGGTTTATTTCTTCCCATTGGGTAGCTCACTGAAGAGAAATCACCATTATCTAGGAATGAGTTAGTGTTACAGTCCTATGACTGGTGGTTTCAAGAAGAGACAAGGTAGTCTTGTAGCTAAGGGAGAAATGTGTTTTCTCTCTGACTGCAATGCTAAATTACAGCTTGGTGAGTTGCACCATGGGTTAATACAGATGGGATTCCTCTGAGCAGCAGAGACATTTTCCAAGCTTCCCATTTATCCCCTTTCATATAAACAGTAGAATAAACCAGGTGCTTTTTGAGAATCATCAATATAGAATGACTTGGGTTGGAAGGCATCTCAAAGGTTATCTAGTTCCAATCCCCCTGCCATGGGCAGGGACACCTTCCACTAGACCATGTTGTTCAAAGCCCCTTCCAACCTGGCCTCGAACACTTCCAGGGATGGGACAGCCACAACTCTCTGAACAATGTGTTCCAGTGCCTCACCAACCTCACAGTGAAGAGTTTCTTCCATATATCTAATCTAACCCTATCTTCTTTCAGTTTAAAGCCATTACCTCTTGTCCTACCGTGGTTTCTCTGAGCCTAAAGCTGTCACCTGAAGTAGGTCAGATGCCATAGGTCAGTGCCATAAAAGTGACCATTTCACCCCTCTGTATGCAAGGGGAAAGCTGGGAATCTCTAGCTTAGAGTTATATAAGTGTACCATAGTCATGTGAAGGCAGGTGAGGTCAATCCCATACTATGCATTTCTTGAATGATCATTTCATCATGTGAGTAACTGCTGCTGCAGTGTAGCCCATCTTAGTGCTCTCAGCACATACTGATTAAATTTGGCTTTCAAACTCAACAGCATTTTGGGCAATTTTTCTGATAATTGGTACCTTTTTTCAGACATGTAAATATATGTAAATGAAAAGAACTCTTGTTAAATATAGCAGAAAAAGATTTTTCTTTATTAAGAAATAAGGGTGATGCTTTAAACCTTATTTATTTGGAAGTAGTTTGCTGCCATTGATTTAGAAAGTGATATGCTTACGTTTCTTAAACTATAGCCTTATGGATAGTAGGAATTTGATGGTTCAAGGTGTTGTTCTGATGTGCACTCAGTTTTGAATGAGGTTCCACAGTAAGAACGAGGATTAAAAAGAGATTCTGAATAACTCTCTTATGTGGAGACCACCCCCTGAGTACAGGATAAGATGGGTGTGAAAATATATGGTTATGAGGTAAATAAAGGATATAATGCATAAAGGGGCTAAATGAAGAATACAGTGGCAAATTTTAAATAGCATTTACAGCTCTTCAGCACTGACTTTTCAGAAACAGTTCTTGGGATACACTGTTCTGTAGGGGTGCACCTGTTTCTTAGAACTAGAAAATGATCTCTGGTCGTGGGGAATATGCTAAGTGTCTGTCATACAGCCCATGCAGAAACAGTATCTATACAGTGTTTCAGTGGCATATTTCTTTTACTGGACTGATAAAATAACACAAACTTAAACTTTAATCACAATAGTAAAAGGCATGTTAACTCAGTTTTATTCTTGTGCTGAATTTAAATGACAGTTTTACAAAAACAAATATGTATTTATATTCTAATTTCAGATGGTATAGTAAAAGAGCTATCAAACTTTTCACACTGCCCTTTAATCAAGCAACCCATATATTAATAATAGCACATGCAAAGACCAAATAAACAGTCTGTCATGTCTGAAAAAAATCAGTGACATAGGTGAGTGGACAGTAGATACATATTAACATCCTTCTCCACTTCTTTACAAAATAAACTGTGAAGAGGAAAAGATCAAGAGCTTACTAATTGGAAATGTGACATCCAGATGAAGTAATTTGCCACTTAGTGTGAGGAATAGGAAAGCAATAAAGCGTATCTACAGGTAGAAGGTGGACTTGATGGCTACGATGCCAGTTGACACAGTTGTTGAGAGAAAATTGTCATGATAATAAAGACAAGCAGATGTAAGAAATTCCTTATGTAGCACACAAAATTATTTCCACTTCTTTAGAAATAACTGAGATGTACTACATGAAAACCATGCTAGATATTTTTGTACATATGTTCCGCATCATAATAAGTTTTTTACTTTGCCTTCAGGAAAGAAAATGTGGCTCCATCAGAGCTGCAATTTTCTGTGTTTATTTGTAGTCCCACAGGCCCAACTGGATTGCTTCATCAGCAAGTTCTGCTCCCTCAGTTCTCATCTATAGCCTCTGTATTCATGAATTCATTCTTTAGAGGAAGAGTTTCTTCACTTATTATATGTCTTCATTATAGGCATTGTCTTCAAGGAATCCTATAGAGGAAGATAGAAGTGTAATCTATATGCATGGCATTGTTGTCTGTGCAGTTCATTTAGTGTTATCTTTGGAAACTCTTAGGAGTGGTAGCAGGTAACAGAGATGACAGAGTTGTGATGCTTACAGTCATTTGGAAACAAAATATTTTACTTTTATTCCCAGTGAGATCTATTTTAGACTTTGAAGGATGATTAGGTGAAATATTCGTCTATTCCTGTGACTTTCCTCACAGTCTCTTATGTTTACTTTTTTGATATAAAGTTCAAATAAATAGTGATAATCATGTGGTCTCACAACACAGACATCCATCATTGTAAATATATATATGAAAAAAAGAAAGAACTGCAAACTATACAATTTTCCTTTGCTTTCATAGGTAAACAAATGCTCTGACATGCTAAATTGGTTGTGTTTTCCAACAGAGTTTATATATAAGCATTTATCCAGATTAGACTAAAGAGTATGCAGTAATTAAATAAAAATAATAGAAATTATTACAGGTGGTTAAATCAGAATAAGCAGAGAAAACAAAGGGTGAAGAAAACAGCTGAATATACCTCTGTTGTTCCTAACTATAAAACTGCCACGCTCTGCTCTCTAGATTAGAAAGGCATCAGTATTCATAGGTGGTTTATCTCTTCTGCTTTTCCCTTTCAGCAATGATCCTTCTTCAGGAACTCAATTAAAAACAATGTATTTATTTCTTTTAATCAAATCTTTTCATTTTTTAACATTTGGTTTGTTGTGTTGTGGGTTTGTTTTGTTTTGTTTTTTAATCATTGCTCCTTTGGGATGTCACAGTGTCCAATGCCAAGAAGCATTACTGGTTAAATATAAATACCAAATATAAATACCATGCAGGGCAGGGCCATTCAGGTCTTTGTGCTTGAAGAGTTACCGTATGAAATCTTTGCAATATTTTCATATTTTGTGCAAATACTGATCAAAACACATGACAAATGAAACATTTTATTCATGACAGGATCAAAAATAATTAGGTGGGAATGGACTTGAGGGGATATCCAGTCCAAATGTGCTCAGAGTCTGGTTAGCTGTGAGGTCAGAGACAAAGTCACTCAGGGCTCTTTCCAGTTGAGGCTAAAAAACTCCAAAGATGGAGCCTACACAACTTGGAGTTGGAGACAGTCTTCGTGGAAGGAAAGTTCCTCTTTACAGCCAGCCTGAACCTCTCTTACTTAATTTTATGTCTGTTGTCTCTTGACTTCCCATCAGGCAACACAGAGAAGAGCCCGGCTTCATGTTCTTAATAAAATCCCAGTAGGGATGGGATGCTGCTGTTGTGCTTTTCCTGTCTCCCCAGAACCTCTGGAGCCTTTTCCAGACTGAATAAGCCCTGCTCTTATAGCCACTGGCTCATGACTGATCTGCTGCCCACCAGGACCCCCAGCCTGTCCCTTGCAGAGCTGCTTCCCAATGAGTCCCAACCTTCCTCATCATGGAAGTCTCATTTGCTGCTTAAACAAGCACAGGTCTCTGACTGCTGCTTCTCTTGTGCAGCTGGATGATTTGAGCCTTTCTCTCTGCAGGATCTCAACTTTTTCCATATTTTCTGACGCTGTAGTCTGTTCACATTCTCCTGTTGGCAAAGGAGGTCCTCAGTCAGAGCACACCCACAGCAGGCATGGACAGGATCTCCTGCCCCAGCCCAGGGAGGGGCACCAATCCATGCTCTCTTCTACACAAACTACTGCATCAATTAGCTGCTCCTGGCTGCAGTGTAGGTGTGGTACTTACATAGACATTTTGCTCAGTGGGTGGTTGACAATCTGTAATCAGGAGTCAGTGCAGAAAAGCAGTCTAAGCACCTTATGAGCAGGCATTTTTACAAACTGAGTTTGCTACAAGCAAAAGTCTCCAGCACCCACACTTTTCCAGCAGCAGTAGGCACCCCAAAATTTTTAGATAAATTCCAGGAGGTTCTCCAATTATTCCAGGCAATAAAAAGCCTAGGAATTGCTGTACAAAGTGTCTGTTAGCTGCCTCTGTTTGCTGTGTTTAAAAGAGGTGAAATTTAAGTAAATTAAGTTACTTGTATAGGCCTATAATGCCTATTTTTTTTGAGTGAGTCTTCTGCTTCATATTTTACTGGAATGTATATAGCATAATGCATTCAGACAGGTAAATAACTTTACCTGCCAAGAGATTTATTTAAGCTAATTATCACAAAGGGATTTGTATCTTCTGCATGAGCAGAATACCTGAATATTCTGCTTTTCTTAACACAGTTGTAAAAGTTGTGCAGAAGACAATGTGGAGAAACTCCCCTCCCACATGACACAACTAAGATGGTTTCTTTTTAAGCAGACCATTATTAATTGTTTTCAGAACCATTTCAAAAGATTGATTCATGCATAAAAATGTATTTAGTCAAGAATTTCAGGTTTCAGCAACTCTGCTTAAAAAAGCTTTATAATTTTCTTCTTGAAGAAAGATCTTTAATTATATTGGAGCAATAGAGTGGGATTTATGCATATATTCCAATTTCGTACCAGTAAAACTGAAAAGCTCTTCGTTAAAACCATGTGGAGAAAAATCAGACACATGCCAGCACTTCATTACTGAGAACTTAAGAGGAATTGTGTGGTGGCTTATTATCAGTATTACATAAATAGAAGGGCACTCTACATATTGCATATGTCAACACAGTCTTTAGATGAAAAAATAGGCTGATTTTCAGAAAGCAGGAGAGGATACAAATTAACTCGGTTAACTAAACCAAAGCAATTAATTCTACATAGTGATACTATCACTTTACTACCTGTTTAGTAGACCAAGCACAATAATAAACATATCCTTTCTAACTTTAATCTGTACATATACATGTAGACACAGATACATATGGAGAATACAAGATGAAAGATCAGGGTTCATTCAACCACAACATAATTAGATCTAAGTGGTCATCAAATAGCATGGTCAGCTCCTATAACTGATGACAAGAGTGACATGCTTAGAGCACGAGCAGAATATATAAAATGCTTTCTGTTTAATCAGAAGCCTTTATGATGAAGGGCTTTCTCATGTTGTAAACAAGACCAGCTGGTGCACAGGCTGTGTTACAACACACTGTAATAACAATACAATAGACTCACTGTTACTTCTAAGACTGTGTATAACAAAGTTATTCATATTTTAAACACAGAATTACGGAGCACTTCTTGCCAAATTGCAGACCCTGATGAGCAATTGCCTTTGAGTCACAAGCACGTGACTTTTCACTTCTTAGGGTCAGTCCATAAGATGATAAAATAATTAAGACTCGTGAGGGGGCTGGGTATGCACAACATGCAGCTGCTGACTCCAAATTCACAGAGGGGAACTGTATAAACTCGGAATCTGAGCAGGATAGAGGGAATAGCAGTATAAATTAGAAATGAGAATGGAAATAGCATTATGTCCCTATAGTGAATCCCTCTGCTGAAACTCACATTTAGCCAACTCCTGCAGCTCTTTCTTTGTTAGCAAGAACCTTTATATTATACATCTACCCATAAAAAAGGATCTTGCTATATATTCTAAGTGAACCAGCTCATTAAATGTAACGAGAGCTGACATAGTGGCTTGATTACAGGGAAGATTTCTTGTGGCTGTGTGTAAAATACCTAGCTTATTATTTGTTAGGTAAAAAAATATCCTAAATTATGCATAGCACACATATCATTGCATGATTAAACAACATAAATAATTTCCTAATATTTGCAATATCTCATTTCTACCTCTATCAGTAAGTATTTTCAATGGGATGTATTACTGATTTTTATTTCTTTTTAGAGTAACTTCAAAGTAGGACATGTGAATGAGAGACTTCCACTATCATCAGTTCTAATCTACTCATTAGGGACAAATTTCTCTTGTAATCTGTTCCTTAATCTGATAAAATTTAATTTTAAACTTCTAAAGCTTCATGTCTAAAATATTGCTATGAGAAGAATCACAAACATACAGAATGGTTGAGGTTTGAATGGCCCTCTGGAGATCATCTGGTCCAACCCTCCTGCTCAAGCTGGGCCATGTAGAGCCAGCTGATCAGGACCATGTTCACATGGCTTCTGAATATCTCCAAGGATGAAGACCCAATAACTTCCCTGGGCAAATTAAGCCGGTACTTGGTCACCCTCACAGTAAAAAAGTGCTTCCTGATGTTCAGATGGAACCTTCTTGTACTTTGGTTTGTGCCCATTGCCTCTGGTCCTGTCACTGGGCACTACTGAAATGGGTTGGTTCTGTCCTCTTTGCACCTTCCCTTTAGGTATTCATATAGTTAATAAGATCCCACCTCAGCCTTCTCTTCTCTAGGCTAAACAGTCAGGATTCCCCAGGTTTAGCCTTACCAGTGCTGAACAGATGGGAACAATCCCCTCCCTTGCCCTGCTGGCAATACTTTGTCTGATGCAGCCCAGGGTACCATCCTCTCTGGGATATGAGATTCCTGAAGGCTGCTCTTGCTTGTAAAGACTTGAGGCAAAAAAGACATTCATTAACTCATCTGTTTCCATGTCCTATGTTACCAGGTCCCCTGTCTCATTGAGTAATGGGCCCATATTTTTTCCTAGCCTTCCTTTTGTCTGCTGACAGAAAAAGATATTTTCCATATTCGTCTAATCATGCAATTTCAAAGAAGGGACAGCAACCCAAGATGCAGCAGTGGTGCCTCATTGTCTCTTGGGGGCTTTCAGATGGAAAGAGAGTATTTGCCTCTTTAGAAGCACAGTCACAGGCTGGTGGTTGTCCTTAACTGGTATTGCACTGAAATTGCACTCTTATTTCTCGTTTACATTTATTCTTCATTTATGCAAATTTATAGTAACAAGAATTAGCTGTGTGCTTTTACCAGAAGATAAATGTTTTCTTAGACAGTAGTCATACAGCTTTTATTTTTTACTTCCCAAAACATCATCTCATAGTCTTTTCCCACAGATTCATCTAATCTTTTTTCTCATTTCATTTTGAAATAATTTTGAATTGTACACAGTACCTCACATGAAATCTCTTAAAGCTTGAACGATGCTGTCAATCTTGCCTTCTTTTGTGGCAATTGTTTGAGATGTAGAAGAGTGTATTTGTCTTTTTCATACTATCCCATTTGTGAATCACAGACATCTTGTGACTGACTAACAAGTGCAAGTCTCTCACCCTTTCAGTTGTGTTCTGCAACTGCAGGTATTTTTATTAGCCCTGTGTGCATAACACTGTGCTTCACAGTCCTCAAGTTCCACCCCATTTCAATTAACTCTGTCTTCAAGGTCATGCATTTTTTCCTATATTACACAAACTCTTTTTCAGTACATTTTTGTTACCCTGTTGATTTTAATTTTGTGTGTGTGTGTTCTTGGTTTACAGATCAATAATTATTTCTGTAGATGATATATGCAGAATAATAGATATACTTCTTTTATATCACCCAGATTACAACTCTTTAATGTTATATCCTCATCTATGTCTATGCTGTAAAAACTAGTATTTCAACAACATGTACAAGAGATTTTTTTTGTCTGCTTTTAAAGACACTTACTACTTTTAAAACAGCACTTGCTTTAGAGCAAGGAACTGATGGCTCCATGAAAAATCACAGCCAGAACCTTTTAGCTTCTTCCTTGTGTGGAAACAGAAAAATGTAAAGTTCAAACATATACTCTAGCAAGAACTCCAACTGTTATTATCGTAATTATAACAGGATTGAATTTGTGTTGTATGTCTCCTACAGACAAAATGTTTGCTGATAGAGATAGGCAAAGTTAAACAAGAAGCATTGCATGGTAAGAAAAAGGAGGGAAGAGGAAAGGAGAGGAGAGAAGAGGCTAATGAGCACCTGTCGCTCCACAAAACACTTAAATGTTATCATCACTTTTCCCAAGCAGAGACTGTTAGCTGCAGCCAAGAGGAAAAAGGGTTGAAAAGCAATACTGGGCTTCATACAACATTCCATGTAAACCACAAGAATGGAGAAAAAAAACGGTGTGGTCAAGACATGACTGTTTTGTCTGGCTGATATTCTCAGTTATGCAGATCTTTAATAAGAGACTTCTCATTATTAATTTGTAATATAAGGAAGGTTTCCTTGGCATATGCATAGAATCAATACTGAAAAGTCATTAAATTGCTGATGATTTAAGGTATAGTGTAGTGTAATTATGATGATTATCTGTATCATGGCTTTTCACAATAAGCTATTGAAAGGAGCAAGTCACAAATGCTGAAAATACAATGTGGATAACCCAACTCTCTTTTCCTAGACAGAGACCAGGAAAATATTTACTTTGCCTAAAAACTGTTGTGTTGTTATAGGTCATACAATGGCTGTTTGCTCTAGAGTCAAATCTGGCCTTCTGAGGTGGATTTGTAAAGCAAACATTTTTCCCCTCTCTAACAATTTCTGTGTGTTCTGCTCTCAGTATTCACCTCTCAGCAAGTCCTGTTCACCTGTAGTGCTTATTATGAACAGACCTGGCTAAAGGTCTTTTTCTAAAGAGGGCCAGTGGTTAGAAATAAGATGTGTTCAGAGATATTTCTAACTACACACAACGTTGTGAGTATTGCATCCTGACACAAAGGTAAAGTTCACTGTGTATTGACACAGAGGTAAAGTTCAGTTGCTCATTTCCTTAAATCTTGTGATTCTGTAGCAGCACTTGAACATATTTTAAATTCTACCATTGCAAGCAATGGTAGAATGGTTTATTATAAAGGCCAGCTGAATATTTCCTTTACAGTATTGATTCTAAAGTAAGGCAGTGCTGGGTCATGGAAATCAAATCCTAGAACGATTTAGATCATTCAACACATGGAAACAATATGGAAGTTAGTGACAAATTAATATTCTGAGATTTTCTTATTTCACAAAATAGGTTGTTTTATCCTTTTCCTGAAGAAATGAGTATGACCTGCCTGTATACTGGTTAATGTAGTACTTTTCTGTCCCAGAGAAGAAACACCTCACTGCTGATTCCTGCTTAAAATACCAGGCCACATGCATGGTCTGCATTTGTAGGCACCTATCATGTCATAGAAAGATGAACCCCATGTAAGACACGGGGAAGTTTTTGATCTGTTTTCACAGTCCCCAGTGGAACTGTCTTCTGCCTTGGAAACCTGTATTTCTTCAACCCATCCCTTTCTCTGTAAAGCAGATGAAGAGGAGATCACCCTTCTCCTCATCCCACTCATCATGTGTTTCTTTCTTGGCACACTGTGCAAGAGTGTCACCCCATCCCAGAAAGCACCCAAAAGAAAATGTAGAAAAGCAAGGAACTGAGTTCCTCAGGTCTTCAGTCACCAGAGAACATGATGAAAGAAGAAAAGGTGGGGTAAAATGTCCTGATTCTAGGCTCTAGGTTCAGGACAACAGTAGGGGAACAAGGGAAGATTGTGAAATGTGTGGAAAGCATCCCACAGACAGAATTTTGCCCTAGCTGCAGGTATGGGCAGCCACCCACTATGCCATGTTTTAGGCACTGAAGAGAATGACATTTTCATTAAACTCTCACAGGACCCAGGCTCCTCAAAAATGTCTGGGCATGCACAACAGCAGGATGCTACATACAGATGTGAGAGGGACTTTGGAATTGGTGCTGTGAAACTTATTTTATGAGTAAGAGCAAACCAGAAATTTATTTAGGATACAGCATTCAGTTCATTTAGGATACAGCAAGTGTTCTTTACCTACTCTAAACAGCCTGGTCAATCTGTTGTCAGTTTTAAGAGGAAAGAAAGAAATCTCGTGTCTTCAGGAAGAGAGAGGGATAGGAGGAGATAGAAGAAAAAGATGGAAAGAGAAGGACTTTAGAGTAAGTGGAATCAGTGTAAGTGTAGATGATGTTATGGATAATGTGTTCCTCATGGAACCAGATCCACAAGGCTATTTATAGAGCATCAGGTGGGTAAAGGTCTGGGAAACATTCATTCTTACTGGCACTATGTGAGTGAGAAAGATTCCTCATTTGCTTTCCGTAGGTTGTAAATGGCACGTCATCCAATCCATATCACAGACAGTCCTGGTGGACCTTAACCCTTTAAACATTCAGCAGTGGCAAGTAAGTATCAATGCTGACAAAAATAAGAACTGTCACACGATGACTATCAATACAGTATGGTGTCTGCTTGGCACTTCAAAAATCTTGGGCATCATAAACATGGCTGTGCTGTCTAACGCTGATGGGATGTGACTGAGACACCATAAAGTATAGTGAGCAGCTGTCTCTTATTTCAGTTACTTATACTAGTCATGGATTCTTTTCCATGGATGTTGGAAGGAATGTGTATCTGCCCTGCCTAAAGCTGAGAACAGCTGGGCATGTTTCCCCATTGGAACATGATAATGTTGTCTTAGGTTTCAACTTGGGGACCAGAAATAACCAGACCCAATGGTAAATCCTAGAAGAGGAACTGGTATATATATTGAAATTAGTAGTTCACAGATCACTCTAGAGTTTGGAAGATGAAATGGTACAATCAGTGAGCGTTAACACTTGAGTTCCTTTCAACCAGGACTCTGAAATCACATCATGTGTGATACTCAGAGATGCCACAGAGATTTAAAGTATGGATGTGAAAGAAGCTGTGAGCCCCCAAAAATATTAGGACAATCACTGGAACAGATCCATGAGAACACTGTAAATGTAGACATGGATCTCTGCGTTGCAGTTCTTCAAGTGGCACACTCTAGTTGTAAAATACACCAGCTTTCTGTTAAGAACTGTCAGGGAGCACTGATGGTAGGTTGTGTCACAACGAAAGGTGAGCTGTGAGCTTCCCACGATAGAAACTGAAGTGAAATGCCTCCAAAAAATGAGGGAACTCCTATTGCTTGAAAACACAAGTAAAGCTAAAAGAAAACTAATACCTGGTAGCAGAGAAGATGAAGCAGTTTTGGCTCAGACCAGGACTGCAACACATTTCCTAAATAAACCACTGTAGCTCAAATGATATATTGAAAATTATATAATTCCATGCTTAATATGGTAACTAGAATTAAGAAAAGAGCACTTAAAAGTTTGGAATTACTGGGGTGGAAAAAGAATGATCACTTATTAAGCACATTAATTTTTCTTCATGAGCACTGAATCTTGAAAACCATAGCAGTTTGTCAAAATAATTAAATTTCATTTGCTTTTCAGATATAAATGCCTACACGTCTTGCCAAAAGTAATCCTTGGTTGCTACTCAGAAGCCTAAACTTTCATATTAACATTTCTAAAACACATTTTTTCTTTTTCATTTATGAAGTAGTGCAAAAAAAATAAAATCATTGTTTTACTCATAGTGATTATAGCCTTCTGTGTTGTTCACACTGATTCTACTAAGAAAAATAGTTTTTCAGAAACCATTTCACACATAACACAGGGATAAAACAAATTTCCTTTATTTTTGACAAATTTCCTTTATTTTATTCTCCTTTATTTTTCCCTTATTTTTATCTATTGCTATTTATTTGTTAATTTCACTCTGAATTGTTTTGATCTATTTTATCAGTGATTCAGGCTACTGGATCCCATGATTATTAAATGAAAAAGCATGGTGATTTCAGGTGGCATACTAATATTAGTCTCTTTTTGTAATTCTATTAGATCTGTGGCTAGACATTTACAAATATTTTTCTTAGATTCCTTATTTCCTTTATTGATAGCAATTTTGGCCATTAATCAAAAAGGTTTTCTTGCTATCTTTTGCAAAACCTCTGTGATTTCTGCTATGACACTTCAGTACAGATCAAGAGCCTTTATTCTGTTACACAAAAAGCAACCCCAAAATCTCCATGTCAAACCTCACTAAAGAAAACCCTGAAACTATTTATAAATGTGATATTTTATTTGCTGGGGGTTTTATTATTATTATTTATTCTTTCAGATCAAGCACCTAGATCAAGTTTTCCTCTTCAATCAATATGCATATCAATTTTCATCTAAAATGAAGGAAATCACCTCCAGGATGTGGATCCTCAAAGGAAAGAAATATTTGGGCTTGCAATAATGTTTAGGCTCCCTGAACAGCCCATGCTGAGGGTTAAAGCTAGCACAGACTGCACTAGATGAGTCCAGAACTGGTTATTGGTAGTATTTGGCAAGTGCATACAATATATTCTGAGAAAAATTACTATGACCATAAAGATATATATTTTAAAATCTTTAAAAGTTCTCTGCTGTTAAATATCTGTGATGCCAGAATTTAGGGTTTTTTCCTTTTTCCCACCTCTTGTTATCTTCCTCAAAGAAGCTTGTCATAGCTCTCCACAAGGCCTTCACCATTCCAAAGCTGACCCTGTGTCAGACAACCAGATTCTCACATCAGGAGATGATGCATGCTGGTAGTTCCCAGCTGCCCTGGGAAGTAACTGGTTTAGTCCATTTTGGACTGTGAACTCATTTTATGTTAACATGGAGACTGGGAAGTGGAACAGGACCATCCTATTTATTATTTCAATACTCTCTACCATTCCAGTAAGGAATCAGTAGTCTCCTCTTGGAGATTTCAGACAGAATTTAATTTATGTTTTAGCATATTCTGGGTTTTCTTCCTTAATTTTACTTAATCTGAACTGGGTGATTTTAAGTGATTTCATAAACAATAGATTAATCTTGACAAGTCCCTAGTGCAATTTTGTTAAGTTTACAGTAACAAAAACTAAAAATATGGAGCTAGGACACAGCTGCCTGCACTCCTTAAAATCTGGAATTACAAGTAATTTTCAAACACCTTTTTTTTTTTTCCCAATATCACTCAGATAAACTTCACCCCAACGGCATTACTGAAACTTTTAACAGTATGACTAGAGTTTGTGAATGATATATGTCATTCATTTGCATACATTAATGGATCCAACTTTGGATGCAACTTTTATTAAAAAGTAGTATTTAACATACAGCAAGTGAGTGTATATCAGCAGGAAATTAAAACCATATATAGCCACTCTTAGAAGCATATTTATATGTACACATTTAATATTGTGGTTTTACTGTTATATTTAATGTTATTAAAGCATAAAGCATCGTTTTAATATTCATTTAAAATGTATTTTAATATTTTCTCGAGTCTAATATTCCAAAGACAAAACTATTTATGTCAAATACCTCATTATCCATTTGTAAAAACAAGTATTTTATAAATGCAGTAACTGGATAAGGAGGCGTAAAATAGAAGTTTGAAAACTAGTGATAAAGGGAATGGTTTGCAGTACATTAACTAAAATCTGCTAAGGAAAAGTATTTTTTCCTACCCACTTACGAGAGTCTCCCTATTTTCTTACAAGATCATTCACAATTTATAGAGGAAAAAATAATATTCTTTGAGGATCAGCCAGCACACCATACAAATGTCATAGAAATTACAGACAGAAATGTTAGTTGGATGAGATGTTTAGAGGTCCATCAGTCCAGCCTCCTGCCTGATGCAGCTCTTCTGCCAATGTCATATCAGGTCAACCAAGGCTCTGTCCAGCTTTTGTTAATTCTTGAGTTTCTCCAACCCCCTCTGAACTGAAGCTTTTCCAGCTGTTGCGTCAGACACTTTAACTAGTCTAGTGCCATCTGCAAATCTGTTTTGATGAATGAATTAAGCATTACATGCCTCAGATACAACTCCTTGGTTACTTTGCTACCAGATGCCATATGGGATGGCAAGCCAATGGCTGTGACATTTTGAGCCTGGCAGTCCAGCCAATTCTCAGTCCAGTTGATTCATCCAGCTCATTTGTCTTCAGGTTCCACTTGAGAACCCTGCAGAAAATGATGTCAAAAGTTTTACTAAAGGGAAGTATATTACATCCAACAAATGTCAGAAAAGAGAGGCAAAAACTATCCGTGTTTGCCCTATGTATATAGTCATATTTAGTTGTGTGGCTCTGATAGGTGTCAAGACCTTACTATTTATAAACAAAAAAAAACAGTGCCTAAAACTGAAAAAAATGACCGAGCAAATGAAATCTCCACAAGTCAACTGTACATGGCAAAGAAATCAAATAGTGTTATCTCATCATCTTTGAGATAAAAACTTGAAAAGACAACAAAAAACATGCCTGGTATAAAATACACAGAACTCTGTTGTCTAGATTAAGCTCTAAAATAATTATTCGAATTATTCTAATTCTTTTTCTAGTTTATTTCATGAAGAAGGAGATTTTGGATCGCGTTCTAGAAGACTACAACCTTGGACTGAGGAGGAAAAACAGAATGAAGAGCCTTCTGTTCTTGTGAACATCCAGCCACCAATCTCATATAAAACAAACCTAGGAATGTATCTTGTTTATCTTAGTCAAGCTGTCACACTAAAGCTTGATGAGAGGTGATTTGCAAGACATTCAGTTTCTTGCCTATAAAGATAGATCAACTCTTTCATTAAGAAAATGACTTCCCATGCTCCTGTTTCTTCCCATGTTTTATTGTTTCTGTGCAGAAGTGGTATTATTTTGGATGTCTAGAACAGGTAGGATATACTTTCATAATGTGTGCAGAATTCTGTAGGATAACAGATAGGGAGATATACCAATAATGAAAGCACTTAAGAGTTCATGCCATAGACTGATTTTATTTGACTAAAATAATTGTCCAGCCAACAGTGATACAGTAAACTAAAGATGCTTGTTTAAGCTGGCCATTTGAAATTTTATTTCAAAACGATCATAAACTTGTAAAGTAAATAATATCCTGATGACACCAAGTTGCAATTTCTCTTTGAGGATGTACATATATGCTAGGAACATCCCTTAATTTTACATTTTTAAATTGCTAAACTGAAAGTATTCTATCAGTACAGAAATTGATGCTTTGACAGATGTTTTTGTAGTTGTACACAAAGGCATTTGCTAAATAGTACATGATATGTTATTCTCTTGAAGAGGGCATTGCATTTGAAATGAATCCTTTTGTGTATTTCCACTTTCTAGATGTTCACATTTTTTTTTTAGTCCAGAAATAGGAACTAAAACTCAAGTAAGTAAAAAAACATCCACTCTGCAACTACTCCTGAAATACCAGTTTTAAGGCTGTGGATGAGGTCTGGAAGCTTCTTTACCGCATGGAAAATTATGCTACAGCTTAAATGAAGCAGTTTAATTTTGGCCTTAGACACAAATATGTTATTTGACAAAGATGTGACCTTCACTACTCTTTTACAATGTTCTCCAGCTTTTCCTAGTGAGCAAAGTATCCATACTGACTTTTCATCAAACCAGGTAAGAATACACTTAGTATCTGTCACTTTGCAGAGCAGCTGTATAGAAGAACTCTAAAGATCTCTTGCTTGGCCCACTATGTTTGGGACCAAATCAGCTGAAGAAAACTCAACAGTACTTTAAGGGATTCAAGAGCTTCTCTCTTCCTTCTTTCTCCCCTTTCTTCCCCTCCTGTCCCCTCCCATTATTTATAAATTAACTTTCCCCTCATTTGATAAATTACCTTCAATTTAAATTACACTGTGATAGAGGCTTCATCCAGAAAAAAATGCCAAAGGTTTTTCCTTAGCCAATCAAACCACAGTACAACCAGCTCTGTAAGATGTAATCAGTTGTGTAATTTTAACCATGTAACTGATTTCACTGATTCTAACACTTTATAATCATTTCAGTTGTCTCTAAGCAAGCTCAGGTGATGAAAGATGTTTCTCTAAATAGTTTGTTTTACTAATTCCCATTCTGATTCCTTGAAGTCAGTGGGAGGAGTCAGGGCTGTGTTGCCTTCTGGGTAGTCTGTATGGTTATCCTCCTTAGTCAGGGCCATGATACTTCCTAGTTTATGAATTCTGTACAACCTGGCAGTATTCATAATACATTTTTCTGTCATGAATGAAGTCATTGAGAGTCTCAGAGAGGAAAAATAAATTTTGTTGTATCAGGGAATGAAGAAAATATAATAAAACTTAAGCAGGGGAGATAAAAATTTAGATTTTACCAGATAAAGTAATATGGCCTTCAAAATCTGCAGGAGATCATCAAGGGCTCCTCACAACTTAACTGACAATGACTTACTATCTCATGTGTACTTATAAGTGCATCTCTTTCACTGTCTTTGTGAAGCAATGTTTTCTGCACATATCAATATTTTTTTCTCTAATTTTCCTGCTCTTCCTATTTTTGGAAAACTATTTCAAAAGCAAACCAAAGAGTTTATCAAACAATTTCTTGAGGACAAAATCTTTCCAGTATTAAATAGGGAAATTTAATGCCTGTATTTTTGAGGATATAAATTGGTAACAATCTAGTGAACTGATCCTTGCACTCAGATTACTGCATCAACCTGGTTTTGATAGTCTTTAGGTGTGACGTCACTGCAAAGAGGAATGTCACCTAAGCAAGCCTATAATGCTAAAAAGCTTATAGATGAAATGTGTAGAAGGAAACAGATGGGGCAGTATCTGGAAATTTTATTTGTCAAATATCGTCCATCTGTTTCTCTCACTGTCTGCATGTTTTGCAGTAATATCCATTTTTAGGAAGGCAAATCAACATAATTCTACAGAATTGGTTTAATCTTCTGTTTTATTATTATTATTTAATTTTTATTTTTACAATCCATTAATGGATGGCAGGGAAACATAAAACCCACGCTGATGATTCAGCTAAACAATCCTCCTCTCCATTCCATGAGAGGTAAGTTATACTTCAGGGTAAAATTAGTAGATCTTAACTCTTCTCATTAACTGGTTCCAGTAATTTTGGCAGTTTCTCACATGCAACACATCTCCTAAATAAATGAATGATAGAGACTATTTTTAAATGCATTCTAAAGCTGAAGGATTGTGTCATTTCAGAGTCAGTTCTAGGTTGGGTTGTTTTTTTGTAATGAGTAGCTATTAAAATCAGTAAGTCCATTTTGGTAGCCGTTTCATTCTCTGAAAATAGAGACACAAAATGATTTCCAACAGGTATATATTATTTATGGAAAGCATATAAAGACTTTGGCTGTAAAAATTAGTTATGGGCTGAGCATCTCTATTTGCTTTCCATTTCATATTCTTAGCTAAACATAAACTGACATAATGCGGCTGCCACTGCTCTCCAAATTGTTTCTTTCTCAGGGACAAAATTAAAACAAAAGCCACTTAAAATAGCAGCACAGTCAGAAAGGTCAGTGGCTTAAAAGGAAATTATTAGAAGTCAGAAGGAGAAATGAGTGGCACTTACAAATGGCACACAGAATCCAGTAGCAGGCAAGAACGTGACTCTGGTTTGTTCCATATGCATAAATACCAATACTGAGATCTTACCAGATGAGCACTTAGCTTTGTAAGAATTCATATAAAAATACTGGCAGTAGGTAGGTTAGGTGCGTGAGATTCACAGTCTGACTAATTACAAGGGTGGTGAGCAAGGCAAAATGGATGGTTTGAAACAAAATGAGCTCCCTTCTGAAATGAACTCCATCCTGATGCCATTTGTAGCTCATCAAATTTTAACAAGTCTGCTCTTGACTCTCGTTTCTTCAGGATGCAGTGACTGCTATTGTTGCCATCTTTCTCTTTACAGCCTTTCCTGTCAAATTATCATAGTTGCCCTCTCTATTACCTAGACCCAGGTCTAGCCCATTCTCCCTCTGTTCTTTTGATTATTTTTCCTTTCTTTTCCCCTTTAATTTTACCGGATTACTTCCTGACCTGCAGTTATCTGCATCTGCCAGCACACCAGCCTTTAAACTGACAATACTCAGTGACCCTGGTAACAGAGGGTCTCACAAGAATGTCTTTCTATCAGTGTCAGATTTTTCCTTTTCTTCATGTCTCTTTTGTCTACTTTGATCTTGAATTCTGTTCCCTGCTTTGATATTGATTCCTAGTCACATATCTCATTTCTTTATCCCTTGGCTTACTTGTCCTTTGCCAGCTCTTTCCTCAATACCAGCTTTGGATGAACACAACCCTGGAATAAGGACATCTCTGTTTCCTCCTGACTTGGGTCCAAATCTGAGATCAAGTCTCACCTTGCCCCTAAAATGGATTAATTCTTTGATAGGTGTGATTCACACATTTCAACACTTCTTAAGTGCTGTATTTGAGTCTTCTCTCTATCCTTTAAACATATTTTTTTTTTTTTTCATGTTTATTTGCTTTATCCTTTGATTATAGTCCTCTTAAGAATATAGGACAAGGCTGCACAGGTCATCAAATCCATTCTTCCTGCCTTTTGCAGGCAGGTTTGTCACGGAGCTACTTCCATCTGCCAAGTTCTACTCTTAAATCAGTTCAATCTTCTCCCTCTGCTCTCATAACAGGAGGCTGTTTCCACACCTAATGATTAGAAACAATCTTCCAATTTCCCAGCCTATACTGATTTGTACCTTGCTCATGCTCATTTCCTTTTGTGACAATTCCATCCGTTAACATCCCTGATATGCTTAGAACTGTCTCGTGTTTTCCTGGGTTAAACAAATCAAGCCCTTCTAATCTATGTGTCTCAGATAAGTCTGAATTAATTCCTCTTGAACATGGGTGATTATAACTCCCTATGATGTTCTAGGTGGGATGCAACTGTAGAACAGTATTAATTTTAATATCTTCACTGCAAATATTTTATCTGATACTAGGTCTTAGGTATCTGTAAAGGAAAATAGGCCCTTAAGATGATTAGCCAAGAAGTTAGAGAAGAACAGGACTTTATTCTGTAATGGATGATTAATAGAATGCAGGTGCTGTAGAATAATATCATAAGACCATGTGAATGCTTCTCATCGTCCCCTGTATCGCCCTTACCATGGCTGGTTTAAAACCCAGTCCATCTGGGTCAACAGATAAGGCAGAGATCAAAGATAAGTTCTTTCTTAGAATCTTAAAGGTGAACATCTGAAGAGAAGAGATTGTGATGACTAGAATATCGCTGACCTGTGACATCTGAAGAGGAACTGAAGCAAGACAGCAAAGAATGACTGAACTAAGGAATTTTTGTGAATATTTAGAAGATTAATAACGAACGGGGAACTGAGAGTTTGTGGGAAAACACAAAGGACTTTTGAGAAGAATATTGCTTACCTAATGTTGTGTTGAGAGTATATATAAGAGATGAATTTTATGAGTCCTTTGCCACTCACTGAGGTGATGGCCCAACTCTGAGTTGTTGAATAAAGCAAACCTAGAGTAACCCAGTGTTTGGCAAAATCCTTCAACAGTATCCTAGGCACTACTTACTTATTTCAGAGCTGCATCACTCTGGTCACTCAAAACTGCTTTGTGACTCCTTGACTTCCACCCAGGAGTTTCAGGTTATATTCTGTATTGTTAATTCTCATAAGACTGCTACTGTTAGTCCTTCAGTGCATGACCCTGCCTCGTAGCATTTAGTATCTTCTAATTTTCTCTACTTGAGTCATCAAGAATAGACCTGTATAAATTCCCAATCTATATATGTACACATAAATGTACAAATTTATAAGGTACATTGATCTTCCCCAACATTATCAGCAAAACCCATTAAAAAATCCTCTCATTTTTATAAAAAGGTAATGAAAATATTGTGATATTGGTTGTCAGATGAGTCCTTGCCTGATTCTACTCACATCTTTCCTTCAGCCCAGCAGTTCTGACCTCAGTGCACACTATCATTGCCGCCCTTTTAGCCAGTGCTACAGCTAAAAACTTTATCTCCATTTTGTCCAGATTGTCACGGTCCTGAGTGCACTTATAGGCTCAGCAGCCTCTTCTCCCAACTCCTCTGGGTTTGGCAGCCTGACCTTAAGACCATCTCTGACCTGATACAGCCATATAATCTTGTGTCAGGCAGTGGTGACACATATGAAGTGTGAGGAAGAGCTTGGACAAATCTCGTTGATACCTCCCTGCATTTCAGGAGTGGGTACTGTGTTCAAGCTCAAGTCCTTTCCCTCAGTCTCAGCCTGTTCTATGTTGCAGCTACATCTGTGCCTGGTTTTGCACCTCACTGATCTCAACTCTGATTTGCAGACTTGACTGCCTGGTTTGACCTCAGATCTGTCTCCTCACTATAAACCTGTCTGGAGATTGGACTCTTGTCTGATCCTGGTTATCATCTCCAGCATGCAGGTCCTGTGGGATCAAGCCCTGTTGGTTAGGCCACAGCCCTGCCTACCTTGGTGTTGCCTTCATCATCCACCTTGCCGCCCCTTTTGGAGCAGCCCCCTTCTGCTGCTTCTTGACACAGCTCAGCATTTTATAGTATGAAATTATTTCCTGTGGTTCGGATGTGAAAAATGTTGATATAGTAAGTCAGCAGGTTATCCTGGCATATCTTGCCTCTCTGTGTCCCCAAACTAATTTAAAGTTTATAGCTCTGGTGTACAGTTACGATGTCAGTGTTGGCTCTGACTGGTGATTAGGTACCTGGGTATGACAGCAGTGCAGCTGAACGGAAACATGGCTGAGTTCTTACAATGACATCTCACGTTAAAGACCATGCAGGCTCCACAGCAGGAAAAGCTGATTGGAAGAAAAGGTCAGGTAAATAACATATGTTGGGTTTAATATTGCTGTAATATTGATATTTGGGGAAGAAGGGATCCCTACAACTAATCTGCTGTTGACCTTAATTCACAAGTCACGGAGATATTTTGCAGATACCTAAAAAGAGGAGAACATATGGAGATAGCCACTGAAAAAGTACTAGCTTTTGGTTTTGGGACTAACAGCAACCTGGGAATCTGCATGGCTAGCAGTGTACATAAAATAACAGCAGTTAGTGGCAAGAGTGAATTTGACTCATCTTTGGATATAAATAAAAAGGTTGTTTTGAACATAAAGTCAAAACTATAACCTATTTTGGCCCTGGTAACTGATGAATCCATATGTGAGCCTACTACCTAAGATCTGATGAGACCATCTTTACATGAAGCAGCAGAGGATCTCACCTTCAGGTCTCACTTTCAGTTTCTACAGTCTGCTTCTGGGTATTAACTCAAACTCATCCGTAGCACTTGCAGAGCTCGGAGCCCTGGAAAGGATTTCCTCCAGCTGGGAAAGTATGCAATTCATGCTAGTATGGCTTTGATGCAGCTGCTGCCACTCTGCTAATTCAACCAATAAATGTTTTTTTTAGAATCAAACCAGTGTAGATGTAGTCAAATCCCTACCTAAAAATGAATTCTCCATTATAGGCATATACTTCAGGGTGAAGCGGTTTTACTTCACTAGCTTTTTCCTCTCA
The DNA here is from genome assembly GCA_013399075.1 of Chloroceryle aenea. Lineage (NCBI taxonomy): Eukaryota > Metazoa > Chordata > Aves > Coraciiformes > Cerylidae > Chloroceryle > Chloroceryle aenea. Next base: position 390,412 of record VWZY01004669.1, read on the forward strand.
CATTTATGCACAGCTCCTCGCAGTCAAAAATTTTGCATGAAGGGAATTGGCAGAGGGGGAAGCAGCTGGGAGAAATTAGCAACCGTTACACAGAGGGATAGTGATAAAACTGTGGGTAGCGGTACAAACACGGTCTCCCTCTCTGTCCTGCACAGCTCGCTAAGTACACTTCCACAACAGAGGAAGGAGCTGACAAGATGAAAACCATCAAGATGAACCCTGAACTTGGGTTTCCCAGTAAGATGTGCAGAAGGCCACTACATCATCTCTTGGCAAGAGGGAGGGAATATTTTTCATTGCCTTACAAGTGACAAATGACCCGTCGTATAAGAGCATTATTGTTGCTGCCCTGTACAGGGGGAGCAGTTTCTAGAAGGCTGTGGAAACAACAGACGTCTGGTAACGGGAATCCCAGCAGCAGAGCTCGGGCCATTTGGGGTGAAACCTCAGAAGTGAGCAGTCATTGTGAAAAGAACAAGTCCACTCAGGGCGGGCTGACAGCGAAGGAAACAAGCAGGCTGTGTTGCTGGGTGTAATGGTCTTTTTCATGTAAAATGCCAGGCTTCTTGAATTTGGGTTTGGAGTTACAGAATATTTACCAACAGAAAATGATGTGGTTTGAGAGATAAAACAGACAATGTACCAAACTCAGGCTTGTGCATATTTACCCCTGACCTTGCTCAGTGTCGACTCCAGCAAGGAATGATGCGTTTGTGCATGTACATACTGAGGTACTTATGTTGGGAAGTGCACATAATTCCTTAATCTCCCTGCTAAGCACAACGAACACTCAGTTTGAAGGGCAGTGTTGTGGGGTCTGCGAGGACGCAGGGGCGACCACGCCAGTCAGACCCAGGCTGCCAGCACAACTTTGGGTTTGTGCCGGCAC
>VWZY01004669.1:391984-421977 GCA_013399075.1 Chloroceryle aenea
GGGCTCCTGAGCAGGAGCTGGTCCTCGCCGCGCGTTACCCTCTGCCTCCCGGTCGCGCTTCCCCGTTAACTCCCACACGGGGCGTTACATAGAGGTAAAGTCGTGGATCGGGGCATGGCAGAGGAGCTGCCTTGTGACTGAACACTTACAGCGTTCAACTTCTAGTTTTGGGAAGACGGGACGACGTGTCCTGGTCCCCCGAGTGTGTCACACAGTCGGTCTGTACAGGCTGATCTGTTGTCAGCCCTCTCCCCGTGTCCTGCCCGTCTCTTGGCATCTCTGTGATTAGGGGAAGCTTGGTAGGTAGGCTGTCTTGAAACAAGCGGGCTGCTCGGGCTGCTTGCGCTCCTTTAAGGTGTCAATTTGATGCACTTAACCAGTACCAAAGCTTTTCTCCCTGTTAAAAACTAATCGCGACTGGAATGGGAGCAGAATCAATTGTATCCTGCACGAGTAGTCACTGTCCTCTTACACGTGCAATCATCTCCCATTATATAGTGTTTAGGTGTGTTGACACTAAGGGTTTGTTTGTTTGTTTGTTTAATTATTTTTTTATTTCGTTTTTCACTTAATGTTCCATGGAAAGATCAAAAGACCCAGAAATGGGAGAAATAAACTTTGTTCAATTTATCAGCTCTTATAGCAAATCCTTAAAACCATTCTTCAGCTCACAGTGTTCCTTCTGGTGCGTGTGTTTGCTGCTCTTTACATTTTTAGCCTTGCTAAAAAGAATTCAGTAAGGAGACACCATGGGTGTGTTAAAACTAATTAAAGCCACTGGAATAGCAGCTAGCTTCTCTTTGACCTTGACGACACACTATAGGCTGAACACTTTGGATTAGAAGTTTTTCGGGTTTACTTTGGAAAACATGATGTGCTGTCATTTAATGAAAACAGTGTCTCAAGCAGCTGACTCCTTAATACTAATTTTACTGTGTGAGGATAAACGACAGTTGATCATGTATCTGTGTGGATAAAAACTCATCCAGAATTAGACTGTGTTTAGGTGATGACTTACTGGTAAACACTGAAGACTGAGAATTTAAAAGTAGAGCATTTAAGAAATAGTATCTCATGTCATTCCTCTCTTGCTTGTTTTTTCTAATCTTTTTCTATTTATTTTTTTTTCCCTGCCAGCCAGTTCATTTATTTCAGCTAGAATTTGGCTTTTCTTTTCATATTCTCCTCCTCTCTCCCTCTTTCTCTCTCTGTCACACACACTACTGGAGAATGTCCTTTTCTTTATGCAGTATCTTGTTTAATTTTGACAACTACAGTGAAGTGATACGATCATTACTTTTAAATTAGAAGAGTGTCTTGGGTGGTCATCTGCTGCATCGTTGGTATTGTGTTATAACTGAGCTCTGGTAATTCAATGAGGAGCACTAGGACTTCTGACTAAATGCTGGTAACGTAATGATGGGACCTGCTAAATCTCACAGTTGAATTCAGGTGCTGCCCTGACAATTTTTTAAGTCATTTGCTGTCTTCTGAATTTCTTTCTAAGATCTATTACAGCTGCTAGGAGGTGCTAGCACAATGTAGATGACTTGCCCAGGCAGAGGTAATGAACTCCTCCCTAATGCAAAAAGTTTGCTAAGTCTGACTTTGGAAAGTCCTGGGGGATTTTTAATATGTGCAAGAATGTTACTAGACCCATCCTGTATACCTTCAGACTCACAACTTTTGTTTTTCCACTTCATAGCTGTTTGGTAACCACTACAGTGCTGGATGGTAAGTATTGCTCTCTAGCTGTTAGCACCAGTCGGATGTCTGTGGAGAAAATTATGTAAGAGAGCTGCAATGCTTTGAAAAACACTATTTGAGACATCACAATGAATTCCCATGTTGTTTTTTAGAGCACAACAGTTCAAGAACATTTTGCACCTCAAAGATGAGAACAGTCTGTAATTCTGGTTTGTTTTGGTTTGGGTTTTTTTCCTTTTTTTATTATTTTTAAGTTCTTAGATGATGTACTGTGGTTAGAAACCTGGAGTTAATTTTGTGGTTTTATTTTTTTCCTTTTATCCCAGCTACACATGTTACTTGTTCTTCTGTTGTTTGAACACTTAGTAGTCATGTAGAATTTCTCATAAAATGAAAGAATCAGAACCAGGAAGGCATATGCATTCTCTAACAGTGATTCTTAGAGGTATGTGTAACTTGCAGTAAAGGCAAACTTACTGAAGTGCTATGTAGTATTCCTTTTGAATCCTGAACCTTGGTTCATCCTCTTTGCTGTGGAATGTGAGAGAAAAGAAATAGTAGTAGTTTAAAAAGGAATAAAAAGCTTACTTTTGATCTTGAGGAATTCATTCTTTTCCTAAAAGGTCTAAGTATCTGTCATGGGAAGGAACAGAAGCAATGTATCTGTGAAAGGTGTCGATAGCAGAGTCAGGGCTGGGGAACGTGCACCGCTCAGGAACTTGATCTGTGTGTCAGCTGCTGACATGAGTGGAGATAACTCATGGAGTACAGGTGTTGCTTAGCATCTCACCAATCGGAAGCTGACTCCAAGAGGTGACATATATAGGATGCTTATAAAGTCAAAGTGAAATTTCTCACTCGAAAGAGAAATGAGGGGTGACCATCAATGCAGCGTTAGCAGAATCGGATTAGTCCCAGTCTGGCAGACAATGGATGGTGGCAGTTAATGGAATCTGGTAAAGCAAAAGTCAAGTCTTCTGTTTCTTTATAGGGAGCTCTTTGGAGTAAGGGTGGTTTTCAGAAATGACCAGCCTCCCCCCAGCTAATCCATTCAGTCTGGTTAGTCAACGTATGGAGGGCTCTGCCTTCAGGAATGTGAAGGAAAATCTGTCCGGGGTGGGGGGCAGGCATCTTGCAATGTGTAAAATTCCGTGTCTATTTTTAAAAAATCCAACTTCAGGTTTTATAACAGGTAACAAGCCTTAGCCACTGAAGGTGTACTGCATCACAGTACGTTCTGTGTATGCCCTTTTACACACATTCTATGTGCTAATAAATGTTATGCGGATAAACTAGTGGTGATCTTGATTTTTGTTTCTATTTTATTATTGAAACAAACAAGTGTGTATACAAGACTGATAGTGGTCAGTTCTAGAAACAGCCTTAGGATTATTTAGTGCTGCCTGACCAATAGGGAATAACCAGCCCCAAAATTTTGTGAGATGCTCAAAAGTATCCTGTGATGTCTTGTAACATTTTGCTTTAAAGCTGTTCTCCATAGCTTTTCTCCATATTCTTTCTAAACTGTTTAATAAGTGATTGAGGAAGTGAAAGCCAAGGGTATTAATCTGTGTTTCATGTTTAGAATGTGACAAAGGAAAACACAGTAAGTCGAGGCCAACCTAAGGTATTAGAAAGAAGTAGGATTGCCCAGAACAACTGGAGCCATGAATTTGTTTGGGGTTTTTTTGTGTACATGCTTTAACTTGAAATAACTTCAGCCAAACTGAATGAGGTAGCTCTTGTCCAAGAATGTGTGGATTTCTCCAAGGAACAGATAAAAGCACAAGATGCACTTTATGTTCAAGCCTGTTGTTATCATTTTTTTTTCTTCCTATGAGTTTTTTGCAGGAATCTTTCTTATTAGGCTTGAGATACTGAAGTTAGAACAGTGGTTCTTTAACCTGTTCTAAAAATCTGCTTTAAAATAATATAGCAAACAATCATTTTTAGTTAATTCAGGCTGGAGGAAGGAATCCACCCACACATGTTCTAATTTCTTATCCAGCTACTTGGACTGACAGTTTTTGGAGATTATAGTATTTTGTAACAAGAGGCAGCATTAATATTCCTCCCCCCTGCCTTGAATTCCAGACTCCTTGTATTTGTAGGTCAGGAATGGGATAGGATAGTGAACAGTGTGCATACCTGATTATTTCCTTTTCTTTCCCAATGTTTTTTATTTCTTAGCTAATATGCCCTTAACTACTATATATTTTTCTCAGGAATGAGAGCTCTGTCTGGAATATCTGAGAGCTCATCTGTCACCTCCTAACAACTGAGGCCACACTAACAGTAGTACAGACTTAATCTTGCTTACAGATAAAAGATACAGACACATATTTTATGTGTGCTGAACTTTATATTGCCTTCATCCACATCTTTGAAAGAGGAAAGGGAATTCCTTGATGTTTGCCCATAAAGCTAGTTCATGAGCTGGCTCCTGCTGATGACTGTGTTGTTTTATCTCTTGTACCAGCTACTGCAGTTGATAGCTGGTTCCTAGTTCCTGCTTTTCCACAGTGTTGATGCTCTTCCCAGTCTGAAAATGTAGATAAGAGAGGTACCAAAGAAAATGGCAATGATTTTGGACCGCATCTATACCACAGATAAGGTAGAAATTAGACCTTGCTTTTTTAATTTTTAATTTGTTACGATTTATTTTGATGAGAAAAATGATAGATTTTCAGAAAAAGTAGCTTGAATTTGTGTGATTTTCATTCTGAGAAATAGCAAAGATCTCTCAGGATTCTTGCAAAACTCAAAACAAATAGCTGTTCCTATGCTCATTTTTTCAGCAGTTCAGTCTCCATTAGTTACACCTCAGCATCACAAGAGTTTTCCGAGGACTCTGCTCCCTGCCAGATTCCTCTAGCAAACATTATCTTTGAATCAGACCTTGTAATAATGTTAGACTCTACAGCAGCTGTAGTAGTATTATGCCAGGGAACTCTTGTGAAACCTCAGGAAGAATAATGAACATTCCTTCAGAGAGGATTATCCAAATATCATTACAATGCCTTGTTCTGTCCCAGCTGACGTGTGTATCTACTACTGCCATAATTCATGGATTTAAGATGTGGTAAAAAAGAAAACTGCCAAAAGTCAACAACATAGAATTTTCAGAAATTCTTTTTATGGTTATATCTTTTTTAAATGGCACATGGCTGTATCTTGTAATTCTTCACCAACCCCAATGAGTGGGGGCAAACTTTGAGGTCAGGTAGAAAGAATTCTTCCTCAGAAAAGTTTGGAAAATACCTTTAAACATGCTGTATATTTCCCACTGCTATATGAAAATAGAGCAGGGGAGGGGGGGTTAGCAATCTGGAATTCAGGGGTGCAAGAAAAAGAAATCAGAAGTGCTGTTTTTCTGCACACTTCCATGAGAGCTGCTTTACGATTAAATTTGTTATTCTACATATACTCCAGATTCTCAGATGAACCCTCAGAGCTTCAGATGCCTCTTTCACTCAGGCTACCTTTAGGTTTTGATGGAAGATGCTGAACACGGCACCGTGTTCCTGTTTATGCTGGCTGCTCAGCAGCCTGTAATCCCATTCCACAGAAATACCCGGATAATCTGTGTTACAGGAAAAATGCATTGTATGTGAGCTTGCCTGGAGTATATCCTGCCCTGAGAATGCAGAGTTGCTGCTGTGCATTTGTTGCTGAAGAATTTTAAGCTGGGAGGAGGAATAAATAAATAAATAGCATTATTTGTACATATTACTGTGTTTCTGGACATGTATGGTAATGTCACGTTGCAGTGATAACTGTTCTGTGTTTTCTAAACTGGAGTATGAGTGGTTTGGATTGCTCTGGAAGCCAGAGAGCTCCTGAAACACAAAGAAATTCACACCTTTTAAAGAATGCAAATGAACATATAAAAAATATAGGGGGCTGTTGAATGTGAGATTTGAAACCATCAGGAACAGTGCTTGTGCAAACCCCAGAGCTGGTGGTTTGAGAGCACTGCAGTTGCACATCTGATTTAGTTGTGTGAATTATGCATGGGCTTTTGTAGTGGCCACAAAAAGATGATTGCAGAGCATTGTAAGAACACTTTGTGTGTTTAACATTGAACCATCGTTGACAATACCAAATTTATTAATGTTACCTCAAAAAAGAAATTCTTGAAACTGCTTCATCCCCACTGCTATTGGTTTAGTCACCTTTACAACCATTGTGGAAAAGCCCCAGTTGTGACTATAAGAATTGTACACAGTACATAGCATAAAATAGAGAATGTTTTTGTTTTTGAATCTGGTGTAATTGGAAAATATTTTTTATGCATTATTGATTTTTAAAGAAGAATGAGCCCTCACACAAAAAGATTTTCTTTACCATAGCTCCCTCCCAACCATTTAATAGCAAAATACATTTGTAAAATGCACACTGAATTCCTCTCTTAAGCACAGTGTCTTTCTACAGCTGGACACAGCCTTCTAAATTAGTTCCATTGTACTAAGGTTGTGTGTTGTGTGGGTTTAGGGGCTGTGTAAGTGTGCTCCTCCCTCCCAGTCACTTTTGGTATGCTTCCATAGTAAATATGGCAAATATTTTCTAAATTCAGAGGAGGTGGGAAGCTTTTACATGCATACTCTATAATCATTGATTATGCATGCAGCTGCAGTTTCCTCCCCCAGCTGCAGCTTTGACATGGAGAAGAGGCAGTCATTTGCCAGCAAAATTAATAGTTGAATACTTGTATCAACTTCATAGCTTGTTAATTAGGGGGGAAGTGCACCCAGCCTGCTTGCCATATTGGTAGGAGTTATTTAAAAGTGACTTTGGAGCTCATAGTTTAATTGGTGAAAGAACTTTTGTGGCATAGAAAATCGATAGGAAAAACAACAACAACAATAATAATAACAACAATTATCATCATCATCATTAAGTGCTTGAGTCAGTTCTTGGAAAAATTAGACACTGTCCCAGAAGAATAAAGTAGAACTCAAGTTGTTACACTGAGTCATGTGTCTGTTCGTTGAAGATACACCTTATCCTGCAGTCAGTCAATTTGTTACTCTGTTTCACTTCTGGCCTGCTTTCTGAGATGATAGTGGTCAGGATACTAACAGTTTGTGCAGTGCTTTGCTTCTACAAATACCTATTGGACCAAAAATACCTATTTAAAACTACTGTGATTCAAAAGTGACAGGTCCCTATGCAAGTGCTTGTTTTGCTGGTCTGCTTTTTGCCTTTAGCTGTTGTTTTCCATCTTGATTACATCCCATAATATAATTCAAACTAGTAAAATTTCATCTATGCCACTGGTAAGAGAGACATTGATGCTTGGTTTAGCATGGTACTTTGGACAGAGAATAAAACTGTGTTTAGTTCCTTGCAGTGTTTCTCTGTTTTTCAATATCTATACAAAGCCTGCTTTTTATTTTAGTCCTTTGTGGCTTTTAATTTCAACACATGGCTTGCTGATACATGTGCAATTTAACAGTGCTCATCTTAAACATTGCTTGAGGAACATAAGGTACTATTTGAAGGGAAAAGTCGGGGAGAGAAAGCTATTTATGTATGCCTCTAAGAATGAACATAAAAATAGTTATATATTCTGTGAGATGACTGCTAATAAACCAAGCTTTTTGCTTCAGGAATTAACCTTTGCTGATATTAAGCCTTGTCTTTCTATTACAGGCTCTTTAGGAATAAAATACAAGTGTCGCATATATACAGAAGGTAATTTGGTGCTGGATCATGTGTATAAAGTCATTCACCAGAAAAATTGTGATGATGAGCTAACTAATGAAAGATACACAGTAATTTCTGACTGTGTTTAGGATTTCAGAGGATTTCCGACAGGTGAAGCCCTCAGGGTTTTGATCCAAACAATGGATATAGGAGGATAGAAATGCTGATTTATTAAACTATCAACTTTGGGTAGAAGATTTGGTGCTGGCATGGAAGTGTTAGTGGGATCAGCTTAGATACAGGTCAGTTAAGGCTGACGAGTGGTATCAGCTCCATAGCTCTAAAGGGAAATAGGGGTTTGAATCAGATTTATGGAAGGGTGTAAAATCTTGGTGTGAAAGTGCTGACAGAGTAATGACATTATATAACCAGTTGTTGAACAGATTATATGAACAGCCTCATTAGAGGGGGAAATGGAAGATGGCAAAAATGATGCTAATATTTAAAAAGGACACATGTGGTGAACTTGTAATTATAGTTTTAGAACTCAACACAGTTGTAGACATGATAAAGAGTAGAATTAGGAAATAGGTGGATAAATATGCTGTACTGGCAAAAGTCAGAGTGGATTTTGTATATTAAATGGATAAATCTTCAAATAATTTGCTTTAGTCATATTGATAAGGGTTATTATAGTAGACCGGGTTTTCAGAAGAGCATTTTTAATAATCCACTGAAGTATCTTAAGCTATCATATAGAAAAAAAGTGAACAACTTAATTTATGGAAGGATTCAAAAAGGTTTTGACAAGGTGTATTCCTGTCTGGGATGGAATTAGTCTTAAATTGAATTGATAGATATGAACTTTAATTATATTAGAAGGTATTGAGTAATTTGTTGCAATACCAGTAGTGGTCTGAAGAGCCTTTTCCTTCAATCACCATCTCTCCTCCTCTGTTATCAGCAGTCTTTATATGTTGCTGTTGTGACAACAGAGAGTTTTCTTCCCACTACCTGCTGCATGGGCTATCTCTTTTGTGCCAAAGAAGCTGAGTGGCTGCATAGCATGTGCCCAAGATTACTTGACAGACCCCAGGCTCAGGCAGGACTGGAGGAGAATTTCCACGGCTCAGGTGGATGACTGGGAACATGGTGTGTGAAAGGCAGTGTTTTAGACTCTTCTTGTCCCGTAGAATAGAGTTGTTTTTAGGACTTAGAAGGAATTTTCCTACATTGTGTGAAAATAAATATTTCCAGTTAATTAGAAATACATTGATGAATTAATCTATTAATTGATCTAAGTACCTCTGTAATATAACATTTAGTTTCAGAGTGAGTCAACATTATTAAGACAATTTAGAATGAGTTGAAATTACTGCTCAATCTGTTTCATAAACTCAAGTAATTATTAAATTTCTTGTTAAAAAGCCATTCTATTCTGCACAGGAGACCTTTAAATCACTTTTGGAATCCGTTTAAAAATGTAGCATCTGTCTGCAGTATGACAATTATTTTCTACGAGTGAAACATAATTTCTCATTCACTACCTGTTTCTCCTTTACAGCCATTAGCTGAAATATCTGAGTGAAATGATTAGTACTGGGTGATGTGTACTCATTTCAGTGGGAAATTTACGTTTGACTTAATACTTAGTCAGTCTTACTGACTTCCTCGTGGCAAGAATTTCATTCTCAGTCCCATAAAGTGAGCACAGAACCCAGAATGTAACATTTTGTTCTGTCTTAAATGTTCTGTTGACCATATGTGTGTGTAAGCAGAGCATTTCTACAACGACTGGAGGAACAAGAGGAGCCAGAAGGTCCCAGAGCTGTCAGAACAAATAGCTGGAGTAAAGCATTAGCTGTAGTTGCAAACTAGGGAGTGAGTGGCTGCAGAGAGCTGTTGAGAAGCATTTATTGTTTGCTTTGTTTCAGGTTCCTTGACTTTATAGTGGTACCTAAAAAGTGCAAAAACCAATTATCTATAAGGTAAACTAATTATGGAAATGGCATGCAAGGGGAAGGTCTTTAAAATGACATATACAGATCCATGGTAACCTCTGCTGTTAGGAATGAAACCCTCCTGTGTCCAAGTTGAGATGTTTTCACTGTGTCAGCTGGGGTGAGGAAACAACTGTTGTAAATCTGTGAGGATCAAAGTATTGATCAGCATGTCATCAGGTGGTACATCCAGAATCCCAGTTGTTTGTTTCATGAGCATTGAATATTCCCATGCTGGCACTTAGGAGTGTATGTATGCTTTATGAAAAAAATACAAATTTCAAAGAGGTGTATAATTCCTAATGCACAATTCTTGGAATTTTTACCAGTGCAAAGAAACTTGAGCAGGGGATCCAGTTGTTACTGGGTAAAGTGTCTTAAGAGCTAAATTCAGGGGTTTAGAGGCTTATTCTAAAAGAATTTAGATTCATTTCTAGTAGCAATGCTTATTGTATCTGGCATCTTAATTTTGGATTTTAAGGTAGATTTAATATGTAAGAGTGCATTTAGGCTTATTGGACCTCAACATATTAAGATAACTTAAGATATGATGCTTCTCAGCCTTAGTTTCCACTAGAAAATATAAGTAGCATAAAAGAAAATGAGTGTATTTTTAAAAAATAATGACTTTTTTTTTCTTTTAATTAACAAACACACACAAGCTCTTCTATTCCTGAATATCTTTGCAGCTTTGTTCCAAAACAGACCCTGAAATTGTAACTTATTTTAACTCTAGTTATTGTTAGTGGAAGTTTTATCTTACTAAAATGTTTTCCATGTTCTTAACTTCTACCCCCAGTGTGCTGTACCACACAATGTTGGACTTTGGTTCCATCACAACGTTTGTTGCTCTAAGATACAACGTATATAATGTTTAGAATTACTGCCTGTTACTGACCTGCATGAAAATTCCATCTGAATTACCTAGGACTTGGAGATTTTGGGAACAGTTTCGACTGAATCTGGGGGTTTAATATTAAGATTGTGGACACAGGCCTGAGGTACAGACTATGCATAAAGCAGACAGAGTGGCAGCTAGACATGGCCTGGCTGTGACAGTACAGACTGATTTACTGTAAGGAGAAACAAAGGAGGAGATTGGAGTTATTCTCATGGACTTTGCTTTTTGAAATAGTTTTTTGAAGAATTTTTAAGCAATAGGTCATCTTTCCCACCCTGGAAGAAGCCTTTTGTGGTCTAATATTATTCTTCCATCCCCTTTCCCTGTGGACTGTGTCTGCTTAACTTCCATTGAATGGAAATTATTTGTATCTATCTAGAAGAGATGTGTACATGGAGGTGAGATTTCCACATTCATAAATGAAGCTTGTATGCTGCTATTTAGATAGCATTGTGATTTTGACATAGTAGGTGTATAATGGAATGCTGAATTAATTTGATTAGTCTGGTAACATTGTTAAACCTATAGGTTCGTGAATTCTGCTCACAGAATAACTTATCCTTGGATCTGACAGTTTAATTCATACACAACCTGAAAGGCAAAGATGAGGTGCACACACCTTGAATCGTTTGGTCATGGTTCAGAATGCAGTCTGATAAAAAAAGGATTGTTTCCATAGGCTCAGCAACAGAAGTAGTGTTTCTCTTGGAAGTATGTTGTTGCCCGAGAATAACATCTGTTTGTGTGCCAGCCTCTGTCCTCCTCAGAAAAAGGGACAGTTTTTGGGGGGTATTTTGCAAAGAGGCACTCTTGTCCAGAATTTACTTTTGAAAAATAGCAACATTTCTGAAGACAGATGTTGTCTGGTTCTGGACGGCCTGTTGTTGCATTCAGTTAGTGAAATGTGTGATGCAGGATTATTTCAGTTCTTTAAAAATCTGTAACTGATCTGCTTGAATCATACTGACACAAACAGAGAGGGGCTGTGCTCAGGTTTCCTTCCCAGACAGGAGAATTCCAGCAGAGTATTCCAGGGAATTCTGGCTGATGCTTTTTAAGCAATGCCTGCTGTCATGTCCAGGTATCTATAGTTTGGATATATCCTGTTATTCCATCTTTGTGAATATGGATGAGTAGCCCTGCCACACGTATCAGGGGAGTAGAAAAACTAGCAACATGGCAAGGATGCATTTTAAAATGTGGTATTTGTCTTAGGGAAATCCTCAGTGGTGTGGAGATGGGGGTGAAGCTGATCAAAGAGAGTGCTGTGTAAATAGTTAAGAGATCCCATCCTTTACTGAAAACTGCTGCACTTTCAGTATTCTTATTCTGCAAATGCTTGCATGCTCAGTTGGGATTTTGGAAAAATATCCAGTTATTATTAGAGGAATGTGTTGTGTTTGCACAACCAAGACCCTAGAAGGACAAGTAAAGCATGAAGGATGTGGAAGTTTAGTGTCCTTCTAAATCAGGTCACAGTGCATGCTTTTTTTTTTGGTCTTTGCTAATAGAATAACAATAAACTCTCACAAACCTGATACTTGAACAACATAAACAGGAAGTTATAAATTTAAATAAAGGTTAAAAAATAATGTCCTAGATCTGCATCCGGATTTTATTACCAACCTTAAGATGCTACCAAGAGCAACAGCATGCAGCATGGGAAATCTGATAATGTCCTCAGTCTTTCAACCTTATGCATTCTAATCTGAGCATGGTTTCCTGTAGTATTACTGATACGCCAGATAAAACAAGCTTGGATCCAAAATCAACCTCTCTTATAAATGGATGCTCTCTGTTGTCCCTATTTGTCCTGTACTCTGTGATTAACTGTTCTCTTGTCACAAAGGGAAAAATACTGTTGTATTCAGGTTTGTGTAGACTTGTTTCCAAATGATAAGCAGTTGCAGCCTGCATGGCTGTTTAGTTCAAGCGCAGTTCAGTATTACTTTATGCTACATTTAAGTGTAGAAATATTCTTACTCAAAGCAGCATCTTCAGGGTTTCTAACTGCTTTCATGTTTCTTCAATGGCATTAAATCTTTTCAGGATGATGATGAAATTACTGTGATTTGGCTTCTTCAAAGTAAGCATTCTTTTTTTCAGTTGAAATTACGTACGCTGCATTACATTGCCTGTAGAATTAAACACTTAACAGCAAAATTTGATACGAACAAATGAAATTATTTTGCTGTCTCTGAATGATGAATAGAATTTATGAATAAAAATACCAAGATCTAGTCCCTTCTTTTTTCTGCCTGGGCAGGCTTCCATCAGAAGTTTAGATGTGAATTCCAAAATCAACATTTCATTATTACAATGAGAGAGCTTTTCTGTCTTTCTGCTCTAAAATATGTAGAGTTGCACAATAGTCCTCATCTCACTTAAGAATTTTCATATTTGGAAAGAATCAAGAAGGTCTTGAGAGGAATGCTGCTCTCTCTTATGCTGTAACTGTCTTAATATGGTATTTCTCTAACAACTCAGTAAGGCATTTCAGAAGCATAACCAAAAAAACCCCAAGCTACCACAAAAACCCACTGTGACATCAAGTGCTGAGGGAAGTATCTACACCAGCTAACATCAGACATGAAGCTTGATTGGGGAGATATTATTTTTATAAATTGTTAATATAGTAATTTTGTTTCATAAACCACTTCACAGTGCAAGTCTGAGGTGCTCTATTTATTACTCTTATCTAAAGTGACAGTTGGATGTATCCTGCTGTCAGTGTAACAATTTTGGCTTTTTTGACAGCGGGATGACCTACACAGCACCAGGTTTGCTGACACCTAATGGGAAACACCTTTCTCAAAGGAGGAAAAGAGTCTTTGCACAAGAGATTGCAGGGCTGATTGCCAGGGCATTAAACTAGATATGAAGGAGGAGGGGGATATCTCCAGACTGACTAGAGATGTCCATGGGTGTCGTAGCCCAGCACTTGGGGGGCAGCATGCTGACATTTCTGAGAACCAGAAGGTCTTTCACCACCCCCAAGGATGAAAACTTTACACTCAGCCCCCTCTCTGAAATGCTTACACACTGATGGATGCAGCATGGGGAATAAGCAGGAGGAATTGGAGATCTGTGTTCTGTTGCAGGGCCACAATCTCATTGCGATTACTGAGACATGGTGGGATAGCTCAAGTGACTGGGAAGTGGTCATGGACAGATATGCACTTTTTAGGAAAGATAGACCAGCAAGGTGAGGTGGTGGAATTGCTCTTTATGTTCATGAGCAAACGGAATGCACTGAGGTCTACCCAGGGAGGGTTGAAGAATGTGCTGAAAGCTTATGGGTGAGAATTAAGAAGCATGCAAAGATAGGTGAAACTGTTGTGGCTACTACAGACCATCAAACCAGGGGGAGGGAGGATGTTGATGAGACCTTATACAGGCAGCTGGAAGTAGCCTCAAGATCACATGCCCTGGTGGTCATGGGTGACTTCAATCACCCTGATATTTGTTGGAAAGGCTACACAGGGAGGCATACTCAGTCCAGAAGGCTCTTCTGTGGGAGTGACAGAGCCTGGAACAGGCTGCCCAGAGAGATTGTGAAGTCTCCTTCTCTAGAGACTTTCAAAACCCTACTGGATCTGTTCCTGTGGGGTCTCCCCTGAGTGTTCCTGCTCTGGCAGAGTCGTTGGACTTGATGATCTTGAAGGAGGTCCTTTGCAACCCTTACCATTCTGTGCTTCTATGAGTCTATGATTAACTGTCCCCAGTTGAGACACTTTACTTTCTTGTCTGATACCCTGATACTGTTAGAAAAAAGGACAGGTGATGAGGAAAGAACTAATACAAGTGAGTAGTGGATTATATCATTAGTAAGTGAGATCAACACTGTACAGATAGAAGTGCAAAGGAAGAATAAGAATGAGAAAAATATTGGTGAAGTTGCAGTGTAAGTCTCATGTTGAAAGACATGAGTCTTTCATGCTAGTCTCCGTGGCTAAAAAATCATGCTTACTTTTTTCTCTAGACCAAATTAATATTCAAGAATTCACAGGAAAAATGGTAGAGTAAGAAAGGTAAAAATGCCTGTTCTCTCCCTCTCTCTCTCCTTCTCAACTGACCTGGAATTTGGGCTGGTGCCCTAGGAGCTCAGATTTTCTGTAAAGAAATTGTATCAGTAAAATATTACTCTCAGCTGCAGCTATGGTTCAGTGGTATTAGTTAAAGTGCTGTTACGAAAGCAGGGGGAAGTGTATTTCTACCTCACAGTTTTGAAATGCATGGAGGTTGGATTTGGGAAACAAGTAGGATTGTGACTTTTTTTGTAAACCCAAGGGGAGATAAGAATAGGAAACCCTTGTTCTCATAGTGAAACGGTGTCAAAATGATAGTTTTCATCCTGTAATAATCTGATTTCATCTGGTCTAGATAATGCAGCCCGTTCTGCAGGCATGTAAAGAAATTGAGATCTGTAAAATATTCCATATGCTCTAGGTTTACAGGGTCAGGGAAGAGAGGATAAGAACATGGCAGCTTTGGTATAGTGAGAACCACATCCCTAAGAACACAAGATGTCAGAAAGAGAAGACTTTCAAACGTTGCTGTGGGGCATTGATTTATTTATTTTATTTTTGTCAAGTACCTTAATTTCTATCTTTCTGAAAAATAAATTAGCCCAAGAAATCAGAAATGTATCTGGAACTTGGCTTCTGTATTTATAAGACAAAGATAGTACCTAATGCCAAACAATGATGTCTTACGATGATTATATTGCTAGACTGTCCTTGAGGCATTCAAATTTGCAAGAACTGGGATATAAACCAAATCTACTGGAACACACATCACCAGGAGACAACTTTTTGTGGCCATTCCCATATTTTTTTCCCCTTCTCTTCCAGTGAAATCTTTCCTTAATATTTGTGTGTGTGTGTGGCAGGGATGGTGTTTAAGATCTAATAGGCTCCTTGTAAAGATTCCATGATTTTTAACAAGGGCTAGGTTGCCACACATGTTTTGAAGCTTTCTGGAGAAAAGGGAAAGGATTCAATTCTTTTCTCAAATTTCCAAGGGCACAGGATATCATTAGAATTTTTGGAAACCTGATTCTATGTTGTAAAGAGGAAATGTTGTAGAAAGAAAAGGAAAGAAAAAAAAGAAAAGAGAAGAGATTGCATTTGTGTATCATGACAAAAGCCAAGTCTTGTTGTGAAAGGAGCAGCTGTGACCTTCATTACCTTCAGAGAATAGGTGTGGTTCATGTGTTGCTAACTATTTGAAAGGAACTTGGCCATTTTGTCACTGAACTTCAATAAACAAAATATAATGTTGCTGTTTTCCTTTGAGATTTTCTTGTACTTTCTGTCTAAAGCTGAGCCAACAGAAGATTCTTTGCCTCCATAGCATCAGACAGGACAAAGAACTGTTACTGGAAGTCCACTTATCCTTTCGAGTACATGAATTGCATGCATGACCTGGAGGTCAATGTTGAGATCATGACCACTGTGGATGTTTTCCTTTGGTATATGTGGCCAGTGGGCTAGCACAATTTAATGCCTTTTCAGCATGCTTAAATTCTTGGCATGTAGAGATTTGAGAAAGGCTTGAGAATGGGGAGAGGCAGGATTTGTGGAGCCTTTCCTTAAATTCTCTGCAGTGTGTGCAGCACATGTAAAGTTACATGATGAGCAGAGAATTCTATGACTATTTTAAAGTAATGTCATTAATGTCAGATGAACTCCAGATACTTGTTTTCTTCTTGACACTTTTTATGCCCCCTCCACCCTTCACTTCTTCCTACCCCCTACCCTCTACACCTTTCCTCTTCCCTTTCTCTTGTGTGCCTTGCATGAAGCTTGTCAGCCAAGGGCAGATCCTTTGTTCTGTAACACTCGAACTAAAAGAAGGATTGCTCAGTGCTTAATAGAAAAGACAAATTTTACTGTTCAGTCTTAAGTGAAAATACAACCTAAACAAACACAGCTGACAGAAACATTTAGTCTTCTACTCTAACACCTCAGGTTTTTAATGTGTAATTGGTCCTGTGCAGGTCAGACAGAGATCATGCTTTAAGGTATCATCCCAGAGTCTGCAGCTTTAGGTCTTAGAAATAACTGAGAAGCCCTATAACTCTCTATTACTAATCCTGGAACTTCTGGTAACTTGAATTATGATTCAGTTCATTATTCCACATCTATTTAAATGAATGTCCTTGATAGTCTGGAAGCTCCCCACATCCAAAGCAAAAGTAGTTTCATCTAAGTTAGTCTTTGATGTTGTAGTATATCTGTCTTGTACTTAAAGATGAGCAATATGAGGCTTATAGGAATGGACGAGGTCATTCATTAGACCAAGCAGTTTCCTAAGGGAAAAATGAATGAGCTTTTTGGGTGCACAAGCATCCCTTCAGATACTCAAAACAGGGATCTTAATAATACCTTTATCTCACTGAAAAAGACAAGAAAAAAGCTCTATGATTTTGCAGCTTGTGATGGTATAAATTGTTTGAAACCTCAGTAAATACTTAGGAATTGACATTTGTGATATGCTAATAGCCACCTTCCCATGGTATGAACTCTCTTCAGGAAAACATGACAAATGACTTGCAGGCTGGGGAGGTGAGGCTTATGGGGGGCAGCAAGATCTTTAAAGAGATGAATGGGTGTAGTGTGGGGGAGAGGTAAAAATTTCAGGAACATGAGCTTATAAATCTTCTTAAAGGCTTGTGAATAATGGCACGGGTCTATTACGGACAGAAGTTACCTTTAGTGCCTGCTGTAGATCTGACTAGGCATTTAAGTAGTAAGAATGTGCAATTATTTTCCCTGTGGGTGCTATTGCTATATGTGCTATCTGGGATGTCCCATATATTTTGTCTGTGTCTTAAGTATTCTCAAAAGCTCTTTTTTAAATAAAAGACACTCAACTCCATATTCCTGATGGGATTAAAAAAGCAGGATAACTGTTTGTGGCCTCTGCAAAGACATATATATTCATAAACTAAAAAATATTCAGGCTTTAAAACTCACATAGTAATCTAGGTTAAAATGGCTAGGCCATCAGGGAGAATGTTCTGCTACCTGTGATGTTACATAAACTGCCTTTTTGGGAGCATGGAATGACTGCAATTACAGTCAATAATGTATTGAACATTATAGCTGAACTACACTGAAGTTAAGCTGCATTTGACAAAGTCAACAGCTCACTAGAGTACAGATAACTCTTTCCTTCCTTCCTATATTTGAGCAGTGGTAAGTGCAGGCATGCTGTGAAAGTGCAGATAAAGTGTATTTCTCTGCAGGTAAGCTCAGTGGTACTCCTATATGAAATACTTGGGCTGTAGTTCTGATACATGGCAACTCTGGTTTCAAATAGACGTGTTCATGATGCACACACGACGACTCTGCCTGGCAGTGGATTTGGTGTTCACTATATTCTGTAAGTCGTGTTTTAAGCAAACACATTATTTTTCCATAAATGTGTATATATACAAAAATATATCAGTATATAGTTCTGTAGTAATCTATATATAGCCACTACTACTTGAGTATAGTACATCTAGTAAGCACCGTATTCCAGGAATAGTAGGGATTTGTTTATGTAGAAATTAAATTAAAGTAGAAAATGTATTAATCGAAGCTTAATATATTTCCTGAGCTATTCTTGTTAGTGTCAGGTAGTCAGAGAATTCCTGTTAGTGTGGGTTAAGTAATAGTGGCAGTAGAATATTCTGAAGACTGACAATTGCTTTCCAGTATTATGTAGAGAAAAAAAAAGCCCTACCAGTTAAAAGGCTGAAATCAAGACCTTTGATTTTGTGTTTGTCTTGTTATAGAGTGCATTAAGGCTGTGTTACTCAATCAATACCTAGCACCCAGGCAGGTTTGCTTAAAATACACATTTTTCAGCTAGATTTACTGTGCAGTTTGCAGTGCTGATTGCTTTGACCAGCAACTAGGAGCTTTCAGTTTACCATCAAGATGCCATTTTGCTGCTTTGCCATAGCAGAACTGTAATTCTTTGACTACCTAAATCCCATTTAAACATCACACAATCAAATTTTGTTGGAGGAGCTTTTGTATCAGCATTTGGTTCTTCTTTAGTATGCTAGAACATTTTTATCTAGGCAAGACAATGAAATCTAGAACATTTTTATCTAGGCAAGACAATGAAGTCTGACCTGTTAAATACTGTCCACTTCTTGGGAAGAAAACAGAGTCAGCAGAAGGAGCCCACCTTTCAGTCACGAGAGAAACAGAAACACAAATTCTTTGTGACTTGTCTCACTGTTAACACTTTACCAAATAAATGAACAAATAAGGGGAACTGTGTTTAAAATGTTTTGAACTCCTAGAGAAGGGAGACTTGGATTTATTTTATCACCTGAAGCAGAATATGGTGATAGGCAGAGACAGAGTGGAAAAGCAGATGTAGGGACAGGATGAATGGAAGGACACAAGCAACTTTTTATGGTCTGGTTCACAAACACATACATTCCCTTTCTACAAGTCTGTAATGTCTTGTTGATGAAAATTAGCTTAGAAGATATTTTGAACAGCATGTGGTTTCAACAGGTAGATGTGTCCTTAGTTTTGCTGCTTAGTTTTAAAAATATTTCTGTATTCAAAATATTCAGTAGTATATTTGCAGTTGGAAGGAAAAGGTTTCTAACAGCCCTGCACTGTTATACATGGTAGGTTGGGCAGACGCCTTAGTTACTGCAACTGCAGCTTGTCACACGTCTTGGAGATGATGTAACATCCTTAAATGTGCAAGTGGAAGGATTGAAACTTTGCAGCAAACAAGCTCAGTGTTTTCCTAAAGGACCTAATCTTTGTTCTTCACTTTCCTCACCACTTGGCTTTGCCTGTACTCAAAACATTGCTGCAATACATACACTAGAGGACTGATGCATAATTCATTGTTAAGTTCCATTTTTCATTCCATGTTCACCAACCCCATAGAAGCTGCTGTGCATTATGGAATCAATGTGTAGGTATGTGCCATAGCTGTGTAGATGAGTGGTTCTGCTTATCCAGTATAGCTTAAAAGCACAAATGAAGCATTGAAGGCATTGAATAACACTGCAATATCTGTAAGTGCACATCTCCACAATCAAATGCCACTTTAGTGAAACATTTCTTTTACTGTTTGGAAGCATTTCAAATGATTTGTGCATGGCATTTGCATATCATAGTCAGTGCCCTTGCTGTGAAAAAGTCTTCTAGTTTTAAGTGTCCTGAAATGTTAATTGTTTTGCTTTGTGCAATTATTGAGTGATCTGCTGGTGTTTAGAAATGTTACGCAGAGAAAATCATTATTATATAGAAGATGCAATATTTAAGGGAAGACATGGAAGCATACAAAGGAGTACTAAACAAAATAACTCAATTTTTTCATGGTAAAGTGCTGCATATGCTGCATCCTTGATCAAGATGTCTGGCAAACATAATTTTAATCTTTGTATTTTATTCAAACTACCACACTGTGCTCAGTATCTTTAAAAAAATACCCTGTAGGTCACCAGAACACACTTGTACTAAGAATTCATCACTACGTTAAGCATTTTAATACTCTCAAGAATAAGACTGGTTTAGGTTTACATAGTGACTGCTAATGACTTCCCCTGAAGATGGACAAGGGAGGGTAATTGTTCTCCATGTTCTTGTACAATCTAAATAATCTTTCCCCCTCTAGCTTGAAGGTTGACCTCTTTGAAGGTGCATAAATGAAGAACATCTTATTATCAGATTACAACTAGTCATTTGGATTAGAGAAAAGAAGTATCATTTAAAAATCCATATATTAAGACAAAAAAAAAAAAAAGATATCAATTTTGTCCAAATTTAACTGTAATAATTTGTGTTTCTTGCCAATTCTGTTAACATAGTATTTATTCCATGCAACATTTTAGTGTGATCCATAGTAATGTAAACATTAAGAGTTCTAATGTGCCTTACCTATGAAGGATTTTTCCTTTTTTATTCTTGGATCTTTGACAGTGTATCTGATCTTAGTGGTTAATGCATGCTGTGGAAATCTAGGAAATAAGGTTCTTTTACTTGTCTTTGATTTTGTCTTGTTCATTAAACCAGCCAATTTGCCTGGGCTATGTTCTGCAGCAAAACATGGTCTAGGTAGGGTAAACCAACAGATAAACAATGCAGTGATCTCCTGTTGGTAGGACTAAAATATTTTAGAATCTTAGAATGGAAAAATTTCCCAGAAGATATAGAATCATGGGAGAAAAAGTCTACTGAAACTCAGACACTCGCTGTGAAACCACCCTTACATTTTAAGATAATTTGAACAAGTATTTGCAGACTGAGGATATTCTGGGGTGTAGTACTAATAAAAGGACTATTGAAGGGAGACAAAAACTTTATGTTGAAGCATTTCAATAGTTCTTTAACTATTAGGCATTAATATTGAATTAAGAGTAGGGGACAATTATTCCTCTTAGATTTGGTATGGAGATTTCCTGTGTCTTTCTGGAGCACCTTGTGATCATTATATCAAACCTCCTACATGAACCTACATGAAATATGAATTTGATGCAATAAAGCAACTCCTGCATTTCTAAAATCATACTAAAATGATATCAGGTAGCAGCCAGAAGAAAACAGCTACAGCAAACTGTTGAAATAGCTTCTAAGCTCTGCCTCATCTACACCTGTTGTATAAATATCATTTCTTCTGGTAGTCTGAAGTCCCTCACGAGGCTTGAGGCATGATGGAAGACTGCAAATCCCTACCCACATAATTTGCTTTGATCATATAATGCACTTAAAAACAACTACAATCCGTTTGTTCTTAAAAGGCTTTGCTCTTATGATTTATGCTCTGTTTGTTGCCAGTAAACCTGGAGACAGGAAAGCTTATTTCATGGGTGCTAAAAATATTGAAATGCCTAGAATGTTGAATGAATGCTAAATGTTTAATAAAAGAAGGGTTTTTTTGTTTGGTTGGTTGTTTTTTTGTTTGGTTGTTTTTTCGGTTGTTTGGTTCTTTGGTTGTTTTTTTTTCCATTTCTGGAGCAGTGTTACTTTACTTCTATGAAAAAAGCCCTTATAGGATGTTTTGTTCTGCTGAACTGGAAACCAAACCCATCTCTAGTTATCTAAAGAACACAAGTTGGAAGAACATGGTCCATTATGTTCTCCTGTCAGCATGACCTAATCATCATCTGACTGTTCTGTTCAAGACATATATTTTTATTTTCATTCAGTGTTTAGCTTCTTTGACTTAATAAATGGTAAAGGAACTTATTATCTCCTTTGCTTTTTACCATGTCAAATGATTTGAAACTGTCTTTTTGTTACACAGCTTCACAGACCAGCTCTCCAATGATAATGATCTTCAGTCAATCCAATTCTCCTCTGCTTTGTCTTAGAGATGAAGACTTTCTTAGGCTTTATCTAATGAATCACAATTGTATTTCAAACATATTATGGAATTACCACCTTTAGGTGTGAGTTGTAGATGGAGAGAGGGTATGAAGTGTAAAAAGATCATGTAAAGCGGGCAGTATTGATTGAGCAATCTAGAAAAAATGTCTGAAGTAGTTCCTGGTAATCAGAAAAAATGTCTTAAGGAAGGCATTAAATGCTTTCCCTAGAAATTGATCCTTAGAATTGTCTACCCAGTTTGCAGCTAACATCAGCTATTCTACCTTCAAGGAAGCTACCTACCACATCTTATCAAATTTAATTTTTAATAATATGAATGATTAATTTTGAATAAATAATGATTCCTCAGAATCAAGAAATGTATGGTTGCTTAGGCATTAAGTTGCACAAAATACCCTTTGCAATAGAGCAAGACAGTGGATTTTCACTTGTCTTAATATGTGCATATCATACCAGTTAGTTTCTACTTTCATGATCCATTTGAACAAATAGGCCAACGTAAAAAGAATCAGTCTCTCAGAGAACTTACAAGTTTACAATCTTGTCAGGATGCAATGATCCCAAGGGATCCCAAGATATTCTGT
The DNA here is from genome assembly GCA_013399075.1 of Chloroceryle aenea. Lineage (NCBI taxonomy): Eukaryota > Metazoa > Chordata > Aves > Coraciiformes > Cerylidae > Chloroceryle > Chloroceryle aenea. The sequence continues at coordinate 414,186 of VWZY01004669.1, forward strand.
CACTTTGCAAATCCTTGGAGAGCTTCATAAGTTCTGTAACTAATCTTATATACAGTGGTCATGTTTTACAGCAGTCATTGCTTTGGTTGGTTGGGTTGGGTTGGGTTTTTGTTAGAGAAACTTAGATACTCACACAGCCTTGTATCAGGGACAAGTGTATCTTGTTACATGGTAGTGTAGATTTAATTCTATACAGCTGCACTGACCCCTACCAGGAAAGGAGGGGGAGTAGCTGAAGTCTTACCAGTTTTTGTACTTCTTTTCAATTCTGCTAGGGTGTTTTTCCTGTTCTCAAATTTGAACAAACCTCGTCTGCTTCAGAATTATTGAGATACTGTGTCGATGGAGAAGGAAGCTTCTGATACCCAGTAATTTAGCAGCATGCACTAAAAGACTGTCATGGCATTGAGGTCAAGATGATTCCTTTAATGAAGAAAAATTGCAGCGTTCTGATTGTTCTACAAGAGAAATATAAAACAAAGAAACAAAAAAAAACCACACAAAAAAACCCAAACCCAAAAAAAGAAGCATTACAGGGCTGTTAGAGTTTGGAAGGAGTTTGATAGGACTTCTAGAGGAAAAGGGAGTTGGAACTTTGTTTGGAACTTGGAAGTAGAAGGCAGAGGAAGGAAGCCACGTGACAGTCAGTGAGGCAGTCTTATCAAGGGAAGTTTTTATATTTCTTTTGTGTCTGCACTCTGAGCTTTTTTCTGAGGTTCACATTCTATTATTGAATCTGGGTGTTATTTTTAGTTACTATTGTGCACTTCGTGAGGATGAACAGTGAGTGCTTTAAAAGGAAAAATTAAAAGAATTATCATAACTGAGAAATAAGATGGTCTTGGTGCCACGTATCAATATTTGAATTCTATTTATTGCAGAGGAACAGTCCATGACAGCCTTCTTCAAGAGGCATTTTGCATTCACATGGCTTTTTTTTGTAATAGATCTGACTGGGTTAGTGAATTGGGCTCGTGAGGTATGCAGTGATCTGCAGCAGAACTGCATTCCTCTGGCAACTACATTCAGAACGGATCTTGTGTGGTAGGAGTGCATGTCATTGTCTAATTTCAAAGCTCTGCTGATTTAAGTTAGTTTTGGCAGAGTAGAGAAAAGTCATCTTTTTAAATTCAGGTAATACATTTTCCTTAGGTCTTGCTTCTGAGCATTGTCACACTGAGCTCTTCAGATGTTTATTTCAGATCAAAATGTGGATACACAAAATCACCACTACCAACGAGCAACAAAAAAAAGTAATTATTTACCAAATATGACATTCCTTGTAATCCAGTGGGAGCTTTTAAGAAGTTACCAGTTTAAGATCACTGGTCAATTTGTTTGTGAGAAAGCTGGAACTGATATGGATAGCCAGCTTTGTCTGTTGTCTGCTCTTATCTTTTCCAGCTTCTTTTGGGGAATAATCTTGTATTATATAACTTATTTGTATTATTTATTTATTTTTATTTTAAGTGTTTAAGGCATAGCTTCATTGCATGATGTAAACAATTTTTCCTGGTCGGCATCTGCTGTATTGTTGAGGCAGCTGAGTTTGGAGAGGCAGGCCAGAGGCCAAGGTTTTGTATAACCACAATGAGGATAGCAGTGGGTATAAATGTTTGTATAAAGAAATGTACTTAGTATCTATATTTATGCATTAGCTATGTCAAGGAGGGAAGGATATTTTTTCCCATTTCTAAAATGGATGCAGAGTTTTCCTTGTGGCATTATTAGCTTGAAGTGCAATGATAATATTGCTTTTAACCAGTTCCCATTTACCCACAAAATTCATAGTTTGAATTAAATTAGACCTCTAATCAGCTTGTGGGGTACTTATGGCATCAAAGCATGACATACATGGCAGCTAGTATATGGGAATGTTGAAGCAAGGTAGGATTTCAGTCACCTCCTTTTCAGAATCTTCTACTGACTAAGCCACACCTTTGGATACAGCCAGCTCATGCTTTTCTAACACATCTTATGCACTCCCACTGTGGAGGAAGGGATTCTAGAGCCTCATGAAAGGGAACAGAAAATTCCCAGACCTCTGTGTGCATTATCTTTGGGATTTGCTTTTACAACAGGGTACTGCTGTCTTCTTGTAGTCATTTTGGATGCTTTGATGGACATCGTCACTTGAGTTTTCTCATCTTGTCTAGGGGGCAAGGGGCCCTAGACAAAAAAAAAACCCAATGTGATTCTTTGCTCCTCTGGCTTGTGAGAGCTTCTGATAGAAATGCAGGTTTGATAAAATTTTAGGTGACTAATTTTACTGATAAAAAAGATAAATGAAGCTGATAAAGATGACTGTTGTTTGGCCTATGTTGCAATAAGCATTATTTAGACCTTGTGTGAACTTTCTGGAGTTCAGCTCTCTGCTTTATTGTTATTTCATTAAATTTGGGGCTAGTAGCTTGATATGTTTTTCATATATGTGTCATCTTTTTTTTTCCCAAAGATTTACTACTGTAAGTGCCACTACCATATACCCATTAACATTTTGTTACAGTTTTAATTTTTAAAAGCACTCCTATTAAACACATTCATCTAGATTTCTTATTACATCTATTTTAGCTATACTCACTTTTCAGAATATCCATCAAAATAAATGATTTTTGCCCCATAACTCATTTAAAAAAATCACTTCTGTAATGCAGAATTCTTTTATTTATTCCACTTTAAATTCTTAATAGGCATTCAGATCACATGCATTTCTTTTCAGTTATAACTGGGTGGAAGTGCAGAAGCCCTGCAAAAGTAATGGAAGTCTCTTAAAACTCCAGTAACTGAAAGGTTTATAGGATTTCTTATCCATGCAAATTCCCCTTATGGTTTCCTTATATTTTTTTAAGGCAGTATGTTTACAAAATTACTTTGAGTGAGCTGTTAATGTTAAACTATGTCATTCCTTTAGACTTACTGCAATTTTAGATTGCATTTGCTTCTTTGTAGGGATAATTTATGCATAAACCATTGTTGTTACCACTCCATCTGAGTATCAAAAGTTGTCCCACTGACCAGTATAGCAATGTGTTCTCATTATTCAAGAACACAGAAACTTTGTTAAATAAGCAGCATATTTGAAGCAGTGGCATATTGAGAATAATAAACACAGAAGACATCAAAGGTTTAATTTGGAAAGAAAACTTATACTTTGGAATGACACTTTATTCTTATTGTCCCTGTGAGGAATGGCTGTCATTTCCACCGTAAGAAAATAAAGACCTTGACAAACATTAAAATAATATCAGCACTTAATGTAATCTCCAGTTAAGTGATGTGAAGACATGAAAATCAGTTTGTGATTGTGTATACTGAAATGCTTTGTGGTTCTTGTGTATTGCATATCTTGGGAGGAAATTGTAAGTGATGTGCTCATTCTGTCCCAGGGAAGAAAACAACTTCAGGGCTCTACAGATACATAATGCTTCTGTGTAAATCCAGGAGGACTTGGCAAGGCTGAACTTGCTGGGAATATGTTTTGCTCAATCCTGTTCAACAAGAAAGCAAAAGAACAAAATCTTAAAACCCAACATAATGTATTGGAAACCGTCTCAAGAAATAAAACATTGACATCTCATACCAGATTTGTATAGGTACATTGTTCTATCTTAAAGATCTCCCTTTTTGCAATTAAGTTGCTGATGTTTAGTTTAGTTTTTTTTATTTTCCATAGGATAAATTGCATTGGATATATGGTAATTTTTTTTGTAGAAGCCAGACCTGTCAAATACCATACTGCCTTATCTGTCTTGGGAACATTTGGCCATTACCGCTCCTGCCTTGTGTATTTTCACACTGCTGCCTGTAAAAAGCAGTAGATTAACCAAAACATTGGAAGTACTGCTTCATTTATTCCTTGCAGCTCTGCACACTGTGTAGCTTTGCACATAATCTGGATGGCTGGACATTTGATCAAAGTATAAGGGGCAGTGTGGTATTTTTATCTGAAGATTCAGTAGGTGACCCGAGTGACTTTTTTTTTATACATGAAACAAACTGTTCTAATACTAAAACACCTTATGAAAGTCCTGTAGAACTGTGGAAGTAAATGCTGGAAAAGAGATCAGCTTTCAAAGTTTAAGGCAATTGGGTGAGACTTATCCACAGTGTGGACAGGCTAATCCTGGCTAACAGTGTTTAGGTGAAGTGGTGCTGTGTCATTGTCATGAAAACCAAGATGTCAACATCCCATCCTGAGGCAAACTTTCAAATCAGTGCTGTTCATTTTTTGTTTGGGCTGAATATGGGAAACTTTATTTGAAAAGGATGTTATTAGGATTGGCAGTTTTGATATTTGCCATCCATTTTTTTGGAGTGTGGGTTTCTACTGATGTATTTATAAACATATTTGCAAAATGAATGTGCTATCAGGTTTCTGATGGAACAGCTGGTTCTTTATTTAGCTGTCATTAAAATGCTCCAAAGAACATCTGTAATAATAGTCGAACTGGGAGGAATGACCATGGGCAAAATATTTTGCAACTTTTTAAACACTTTGAAAACACTTCTGTGTTTTTTAGTGTGAGAATTCATGTGAATAATTTCATTGTACAAAGAGGTTGCATCATCAGGCCTCCAGCAGGAAAATAGACTTTAATTGGTGGATTCCACAAGGCCACTAGAAAAAGATGGAAGGAAAAGTATATTTTAAATTACAGAAGATCTCTTGATAGTGCCCTTAACATTAGGGCTGAACACAGATTGATTGAAAATTAGCTAGTTTTTACTGGAGGCATCTGGTATTCTAAGACATTAAAGAGAATTTGAGTTGTCTTCTCATAATCAAATATTTTGCTTTTGTCACTATGGGATACTTAACGTGTGTGCAATAGCTTTCTCTTTCCAGTACTTTTTAGGAAAATTCACTTCATACTTCATATCTCCTGTTATGTATTGCTGTATTAAAAAAAAAACAACATTAAGTTGTTGGCATTAAGTCTTCTCAAGTACGCTGAAGTTTGGAGTAAAATCACACTCTGCTTTCAGAGGGGAGGATGCAGGCACTTCCAGACTATTTTCCTTGAAGTATTATGAACTGTAGTTCTGGAGCTGTGTAGAATTCATCATCTAAATACAGATCACTACTTCTCTAGCTGCTCACTCTCAGATGTGACTTTTTCATTGGCTAATGAGAAACCTCACATGGAGAACAAATGACGTGAGTGGGAAGAGTTTAAGATGCTGTATTTTATTACTGATTTCAGTTTTAGGGTAGAAATCTACTTATGCTGAATTGCCATCATCACAGTTATGCCATCATGGCTGATATTCAGAGGTCCCATTTTGCTGGTAAACTTGTAAGTGGCATGAGGTAATCATCAGAGAGTGATCACTCAATCAGAGTGATGCTTTCTCAAGGTAGTTTTCTCCAAGTACTGCCCCCATTCAGAAAGAGCTGTGTGCTGTGTAAGTAATCCACACAAGTTGCATCACAGGACCACTTCAGAGCACGACATTGTTTCGTTGTTTTTTAGTATTTTTTGGTTTGTTTTAAAAGGGATAGCAAAGTTTCCACCTTACGTGTAAAGTACTGGAGAAGATGAAGAGATCGGGCTAAGTAATGCGAGGGAAGACATTTAGTAAATAAGACTTCAGGATATTTGTTTCTACCTTATTGTTGTCCCTTCTCAGATTCTCATTTCTAAAACTAGTGTTGCCTCCTTCTTACATTCTCTTGTTATATGTTTCTTTTTTTTTTCCTGGATTCAGAAATCAGTCAAAACAAAATTGGAAACCCATATTTTCCTGAAGTTGTCTGTGATTGCCTTCAAACTAGTGATGCCAGAGTCATGTCCCTTGTCTTAGTAACTGTTTGAAAAACACTTTGCCTTTTCTTATTTGATAGTGCTGCTTTACAAATATGTACTTCACAAACAATATTCCTAATAGAAAAAAAACCCACATTTCAAACTACCAGTGTCCCAGATGTGAAATAAATAGTTCTGATGCATTCAGTTCTTACCCTTGTGAAATTATATGGGAAGAAAAGGAGTTGGCAGATGCCTCTCCCCAACATTTACCAGCAGTCCTGGCTAGCTGGGGAGGTAACCTAGTTCAATGAAATAAAAATGACAATATACTGGAGGCAATCAAGATGCATGATACTTTTGGGATTAGTTAATAAGAAATTAGCTAACAAGAAATCCAATGCTGGAAAATAGTTTCATGAAACAACCATAATAAAATGTTTGTTAGGTTATGTACTTTAACAAAGTTGACATATTTAGTGCCCTAAATTATTAAGCTTACTTTGATCAATTTGAGCTCATTAGAATTAGTATCCTGCAAAGAGCAATATTTCACAGATTTAATGATAACTGATATCCCAATGAAACTGTAAGCAGAAAATCAGGTAATGGGGTTATAAGCAGGTCCAGAAGATCTTTTCTTGTCCTGAGGCTGTTTGTCATCATTATAACATATCTGCAAGGAAACCTGAATTACTTGCTATATTAAGCATATTTATTATTAAAATAAACAAAATCAGATGAAGTATTAGCACAGTATAGATTGTATGGTAGCATAATCTCCCTTGCATAGGCTGTACATTTATGAACAAATTATGTAACTCATACATACATACACATATTCCACGCATACCCATTCAGAGAACTGAATTCTGGAGAAGTTCTCATGCAGCAAGAAATTGTGCTGTGTGTAGCCAGCTGTCCATAACACAGATTGGTGGCTACAAGAGCAGCAATTATTCTGTAGCACTTGAGAGAAAAGTCAAATGAGAAGGCAGCTGTTACTGCACTGGCATTGGAAAAAATACTATCTTAATTCTATTAATGACATGTTTAAAAGGTTTTTGACTGAAATTGTGTGAATAATTGATATTTTACTTTTTTTTGGTATGAACTGATTTTTTTTTTCCTCACATTATTTCACATTAAAAAAATCATCCTAACAACTGATGCTAAAATAAAAAATTTCCTTCTTTTCACGTTTTTGTTGACTTTACATTCTTTAAATGCTGACAGCATTTTGAAATAAAAGAATTAATAAAATGTCAAAGTAGAATGATTTAGATAAGAATTAGTTTAGCAGATTAAATATAATTCTATATAAAAAAAGTTTGTCCCCAGTCCATTCAGATCCTGATTGTGCTGTATATTTGTGCAATCCAAAGGACTAACCATGTCTTTGTTGGAAGCATTTCCTAGCTCAGCTGGGTAATGGGATACAAGCACCTCCTTGTGAAAATCTGTAGTCCAGGCACTGCCTGTGACCAGAGTAGATGAAAATGGGTTCTTTGTGCTTTGAAGTCCAGAACTCTTTGCATTAGTCCGTCAGCTCATTTTGACATTGTCTACAGCAATGAATGGAAAATACATGAGTTCTGAGGAATCATAGAATCATAGAATAGATAGGGTTGGAAAAGACCTCCAAGATCATCGAGTCCAACCCCTGATCCAACTCCAATTACTATATCATGGCACTAAGGGCCATGTCCAATCTCTTTTTAAAAACCTCCAGGGATGGTGAATCCACCACCTCTCTGGGCAGGCCGTTCCAATGCCTGATTACCCTCTCGGTAAAGAATTTCTTCCTAACATCTAACCTAAACTTCCCCTGGCAGAGCTTAAGCCCATGTCCCCTTGTCCTGTTGTTGGTTGCCTGGGAGAAGAGGCCAACCCCCACCTGACTATAACTTCCCTTCAGGTAGTTGAAGAGAGTGATGAGGTCACCTCTAAGCCTTCTCTTCTCCAGACCAAACAACCCCAGCTCCCTCAGCCTCTCCTCATAGGACTTGTGCTCAAGTCCCTTCACCAGCCTGGTTGCTCTTCTC